>VBSM01002350.1:367172-382140 GCA_008086735.1 Cheirogaleus medius | reverse complement strand
CCAGAAACTACAGTGGGGTCCTGGTGGCCGTGGTGCCAAAGGAGGGGTTGGGGCGGGGAGAGGACTGTCAGTCCCTTGGGCTGCAAGCACTGCCTCTCCCTGAGCTCCAGATTTGTGTATACAGCAGCCTGCTGGATGTGTCTAGCTAAGCTCCTCCTTAAGCTCCTCCAGCCAACTATGGCCAAACCTGAGCTTCTGTCTCTGCCCTCCTCTCCCTGTCCCAGGGAAACCACTGAGGAGATGCCTGAGGGCATTTCTCAGTGTCTGCCTGGAGCCCAGATCTATCTTCTGAACTCCTTCCCTGAACCCTCCTCCAGGACAACTCATCGGCTGGTCCATCCAACAGGCTCTGCAGCTTTCACCTTTCACCCCAGATGTCACCTCTGCTCCCCACCTCAGCAGAGGCACCACCAGCATGGAAAGTCAAGGTCCTCCCACCCCTCCTTGGCCTTCCCCCAACCCCCTCAGCCTTTCCCCTCCCCATCACATCCTTACATCCCCACATCCCATCCTCTCCACTGACGGTAAACTCTTGACGTCATCAACCTAAAATACATGGAATGGCTTTGTTGGGCCTCCCTGTGGTTGGCCTCCTGCTTTGGACCCTACTACATTCACGCTTTTCAAGCAAGCAGTGAAATTCGATCAGTCCATAGGAATAACCAATTACTAGCTTGTTTGACATATTTATTTTGTTTTTCATAACCACTCTTGGTGGTTTTCTAGTCACCAGTTGTTTGTTCATAGCCCTATTCCCTAACCTGCTTTCTTTGTGCAGGCATTGCTTCTGTGTCAGGAATGACACCTAATGCCACTGGGCTCCCATAGGCCCCACTTACGCAAACCAGAAAGGGCAGGCCAGCTGGACCCTTTGGAATGGGGGCTTCCCTCCCAGCTGCCTGTGAAAACTGAGACTTGCTCATGAGGAGAGTGGCTCTGTCCATCTGACTACAGCTCTACCTTTCCTTTTAGCTTTTCTGGAAGGGAAGTCTGGAAGGAATCTGGTCCTTGATTTCTTTTTGGCCTCTTCACAATGACATACCGTCTTCATAATGCAAAAAGAAAAAAATTGGGAACCAAATCCCAAGCCTTGCCTGTGAAAAGGCTGTGGTTCCGCGGAGTTCTGCGTTCCGAAAAGAGCTGCTGACATCTAGAAGCGAACAGTCTGCTGAGAGACAATTAAGCCAGGCCAGCTCCCTGGCCTTCCATTCCATTCCTTTTTAACTGCCTCAGTGCCAGCTGAACTACAAGCCTTGGGAGGTGAAATTGAACCCAAGGATTTCCCCAGCTATCTGGAATGAAGCGTTAACTTCTATAATTAGAGTCCCAGAATGTCAGGGCTGCAGGGGCCCTTAGGATCAGCTGGCCTGTCTCCGTCATGGGACTGACAGCCGGGCCAGGAGGCCCAGCTTGGGGCCCACCCCCTGCCTCCCTCCCTGCCACAGCCCTTCCTGCTACACCTTCTGCTACCTGTTCTTTCTGCCAACACAGTGGGTGCTCAATAGGTATTTGGTAAATAGAATTAGAACTCTTCTTCAGTCTCCTACTGTGTGAGGCTCAGATCTGGCAGGCAGGCAGACTTCTCAGGAAGCAAATGTCAATTTTTTTTTCTCTAGAGACCCCAACACCAGCAGGAAAACATACAGCACTGCCAACTAGCTTTGAAAGCTCTCGGTGGACTAGTCCCAACCTTACCTGGTACCATTCTCCCTTAGTGTCCTACATTCCTCTATGCTGGGCAACTATGCTCCCTGAGCACACCATGCAATTTCCCATCCACAGGCCATTGCTCCAGCTGTTCCCTTAGATCAAGATGCCTTTCAGTTCCAGCTGCCACCCGGATCCTTCTCTTTTGGCAAGGTCCACCTCCAAGATTCTTTCCTCTGTTAGACATTTCCAAAGAGAGCTCCATTAAGTTTCTCCTGCCTCCCCCCACTATTCACTTATTTATTCAACAGATATTTTCATCGGTATCCACCACGTGCCAAATACTGTTTTTGGCACAAGGGATACAGCAGTGAACAAGACAGATAAAAATCTCTGCCTTCAAGGAGCTGACATTCTAGTGCGTAAGAGAGGTAAACAAGATAAGTAAATTATGTAGAATTTTAGAGGTGGAATTAACTTCTCCTTCTGCATTCCCTGTGTTTTCTTACCCCAAGTGGCCTTGTGGTATAGTTACTTTGCATTCCTGTCTCTCATAAGGAGTGAGCCCCCTGAGTGTACAGAGCCAAGGTCTGGTCTTCTCTGCAGCCCTCACGCCACCAGGCAGACACTCAAGGAATAAGGCTTGTGAAATGAGTGAGTGAATGACTGAGTGAGTGAGTGAATGGATGAGAGAGTGAATGTGCAAGTGGATGTATAAGTGAGTGAATGGATAAGTGGATAAGTAGGTGAGTGTGTGAATGGATGAGTGAATGAACGAATGTATATGTGAATGAATGGATGAATGGGTGAGTGAATGGATGAGTGAGTGGGTGAGTAAGCATGTGTGAGTGAATGAGTGAATGAGTAAGTGTGAGAGTGATTGAATGAATGAGTGTGTGTAAGTGAATGTATGAATGAGTGAGTGGATGAGTGAAGGAGTGAGTAAATGAATGAATGAATAATAGGGATAAGTATCTAGGCTCAGAAGGCTTATGAGTTTTGGCTTTTCTGAAACACAGTTTCTACATTTGAAGGTAGCATGGCTTGAGCATAGGATTTCTGAGACCCAGGAAAAAAGTCTCCCTTGGTGCTCACACCACAGAAAAATGAGAGGCAGCTACAGAAACTCAACATGTCAACTTCCTGGCTGTGCCACATTTTTACCTCCTTTGACTGTGGACCCTGGAGGTCTTTCAGGGGAAGATATCTCCAGGGCCACCCAGGACATGCTCACATGCTCTCACAGCACCTTTGATTTCTTCTGCAAACATCAGTAGCACTTACAAAGAATGGTAGGCTTTTATTTTATTAAAGAAAAAAAAAATCAAACACTAACTCCTCCCAGAACCCATTCTTTATTAAATATGTGCTGGAATTAACTAGTTATTATGTTACTAAATCCTCTTTAATTATTTGATGAAGCTTTTCATATTTTTAACCAAGTGAATCTTTTATTAAATTTTAATTTTATTTGATGTTTAAGGGACTAAGGGAATGATTTCATGACCTAAAATGTGAATGGCCTCTTTTTAAAAATCCAATTGATGGTGTAATTGAGTTACAGACACTCAAGACTTTTAGTCTTTTTATTAATACAACATAATCTGCTATGAGACTTTATTTTCTCATGGGACTTGCTTTATCTGCTCTATATACACATTCAGTCTCTGTAAATGTGCTTTTGGCTTTTCAGTAATAATGTTTGAGCTGAATGCTTTAGTGTGTATCAGCAGAGGTAGGAGATTGAGAGGAAGGTTGCTACATGTATTTAATCATACTAGGCAAACAGGAAAAAGAACATTTACATGTATTTATAAGTATTCAAAGTACCTTTTGGAAATGCTTAAGTTCATAGGGTTCCATGAATTAGCCCAGGGCTAGCTCTTTTATTTAAAGTTGGATTTTCCATTAGTTTTGGTCGCTATTTTTCTTGCTGCTGTTGTTTTAATATGGGTGACCTTTGTCATCAGAAAGGCAGTTGCTTAGTGATCAAATCATATGCTTCAGGATGTCCTTATGATCAAATTGTGTTCAGACAGCAGATCCAATTAACAATGCCTAAGGTGGCCTGAATATGGCCCAAAGTCCTGCTTCAACTCTCAAAAGTCCAAGCCATGGGTGGTGTGTCCCTCCTCAACAGCCTGGTCAAGATGATCTGTTATACAGTCAGGACTGCTCTGATTGATTCTTGGGAACATGAATTGAACCTTTAGAATTGCATGGTGTAAAACATACTTCTGAACTAGTTTACGGGCATCTTTCATCAAACCAGAATCACCCCACAGTTTCCAGGCTGGAAAGCTTGGCACCATTTTGCAGTTTCCACCCCTTCCTTCTTACAGTGACTCATAACAAAGGGCCATCATTTCAGCTTTCTCTTCTAAATGTCTCTTGGATGCTTCCCTTTCTTTCTGGTTCCTCTGCCACCTCCTTCACCCAGGCTCCTGTGATCTCAGCCTAGGGCCTCTGCAATAACCTCTGTATTCTTCTCTTAGTCCCATGCTAAGGCTTGACTTGACTCCCAGATTTATCTTCCTAAGATGCTCATTCATAATCTCTCTTTTTTGCTCTCTGACATTCTGGGGCACCCCTTTGCTTCTTGGGTCAAGTCCAGGCTTTTCCAATTGATTTTGAAGATCTTTACTAATCTGGCTATACCTAACTTTTAGCCTTCTAATCCCTAATAAGCACAGCCTGGGTCAATAGCTGTTGAGAGACATCTGCCTGCTGTGGTTTTGGTACAAAGCTAGACAAACAGACTGATGGAATAGAGGAGTGAGCACAGAGACAGACCCATGCATATATAAAGTCTAATTTATGACAGAGGGGACACTGCAAAGGAGCAGAGATAAAATAGTCTTCTCAATCAACTGTACAGGGACAATAAGGTATCTGCAAAGATAAAAAATGAAATTGGCCTCCTATTTCATATCACACACAAAAATCAAGTCCAGGTGGATTAAGGACTTACACGTTAAAGGTAAAACTATAAAGCTTTAGAAGATCATATAGGAGAATATCTTCATGGCCTAAAGGTAGGGAAAGATTTCTTAAACATGACATGAGAAACACTAAGCATAAGGAAAAGATGGATAAGCTGGACTATATCAAAATAAATAATTCATATTTTTCAAAAGGTAATACAAAGAGAGTGGAAAAGCAAGCCACATACTGGGAAGTTATCTGCAACATATAAAACTGACAAAAGGCCTATATTCAGAATATATTTTTAAAGTCCTACAAATTATTCAAAAAAAAGACAAACAATAGAAAAATTGGCAAAAGACTTAACGGGTAATTTATAAGCCAGGAACTCCAAATGGCTAATAACTATGTGAATTGGTGCTAGATTTTCTAGTAATCAGGAAAATGCAAATGAAAACTACAATGAGATCCACTACTCACCCCCCAGAATTACTAAAATTAACAAGTTATGATAGCAAGTATTGGTGAGGATGTGGAGTCCCAGAACTCTGGAACACTCACTGCTGGTGGGAGTGTACAAAAGGACAGGCACTTTGGAAACATTTGTATTATCTAACAGAGTTGAAGATAGCCATACCTAGTGACCCAGCAATTCCATTCATATATGTGTATACACACACACACACACACACACTAGAAAAATGAGGACACATGTGTATCAGGAGACATGGACAACAATGCTCACAGTATTCAATCCCTGGAACCACCTAACTATCCATTGCAGCAGAATTGCCCAGTAGACAGTTGTGCATTCATATGAAAAGTACACTATTCAGCAATGAAAGCAAATATGGATGCATCTCAAAAGCACAATATTAAGTAGAAAAAGACCTGATCAAAACGAATGTGTATGCATCATAGAAGTATATACACACATATATACACGAATGAGTGGTGAAATCTGAATAAGGTCAGTGGACTGTCCTGATGTAAATTTCCTGATTTTGATGTTGTATTATAGTTGTGCAAGATGATACCCTTGGGACAAACAAGGTAAAGAGTGCATAGGACCTCTTTGTACTATTTTTGCAGCTTCTTGTGAATCTATGTTTATTTCAAAATAAACAAGTTTACAATTTGAACTAAAAAAGAACATGTATGGTATTATACCATTTCTATAAACTTCAAAGCAGGCAAAAGTAATCCATGGTGTTCTAGGATGTACCCTTAGATGATAAAGTAAAAAGGATTGCAAGGAAGTGGTTATCACCAAAGTCAGGGATAAGGGAGGGTCCTGTGACTGTGCCTGGCAGGGCACACAGGGGGCTTCTGGGGAAGCTGTCGATGTCTATTTCTTGAGCTGGGCGATGTTGTAAACAAGTGTTTACAACAATTTGTTGAGTTGTACATGCATACCTTAAGCACTTTATGTATGATATTTAACAATAACAAAAGTTTCATTAAAGACTTTTATGTGAAAGCTCCTTAGGGATTGCTTTGGATGGATGAAAGCATCTCCCATTAGACTATGAGTTCTGTGAGCAGTTGGGCCAAATGGAGCTCCAGACCCCAGTGCAGGGCCCATCTCAGAGGAGGCGTGTGGGGGAGGTTTGGGTGATGAAATCACAAAGACTGTTAAGAAGTGCTGCCCTCCATCTGCTTTTGAGGAGGCGTCTGGAAAGAGAGCAATGCAGGCAAGGCACATGGACCAACAATGGGACACAACGTTGCAAGCCAGGACTGTTGGTTCTGGAGTCACAGTGTTGTCCAACCCCAAGTGTTGTGTTTCAGGCTGTCATTTACAGCTTAGGGGAAGGTCTATAGCCCCTAAGCCTTAGACATTACCTCTGGGGACCCTGCTGGGAATCAAGCTTGGGCCCAAATGGCCACAGAGCAATGAATTATTGTCCACCATTTTGTCTAGAATACAACGTGGGTGTTGCCCTCTAGAGGTGTGCAATCAGTGGCACTGGGAAAGTTGAGCTGTATGCTGGTGGTCTCATTTACCACTATGCCTTCCAGGAAAGGACAAGCTGTGGCTTCAGGCCAAGGCCACAGCCTACTCTGGCCCTACTGGAATGCCCAGTTGGCATCTAGGAGACTTCTCTATTAAGACTGTCTCTATTATTAAGACAGAAAGGACAGTGGTGGTGAGTAGAATGTGTCTCCCTGGGTGGGCTACTATGTAATCAG
Source organism: Cheirogaleus medius (assembly GCA_008086735.1). Taxonomy (NCBI): domain Eukaryota; kingdom Metazoa; phylum Chordata; class Mammalia; order Primates; family Cheirogaleidae; genus Cheirogaleus; species Cheirogaleus medius. The sequence continues at coordinate 375,375 of VBSM01002350.1, read as the reverse complement.
GTGGGGAAAGCTTGCCTTGAAATGTGAAATGCCATACACATTCAGGTAGGCCACTTGGGCTACTGGTAAAATGATCACAGTTACTAACTCCTTCCAGGCATCACCTGTCAGGTGCCTGAGAGAGCATCCAGTGAGGAGGGGGTCCTGCTGAAATTTTTAGTGGGGATCTAAAACTCAAAAAGAGGCTTAGAGGCCTGCCATGGGAAGAGAAAGGGCAAGCTCATGGCTTTGAGCACTACCATTGTGGGCAGAAAGAATAGCTTAGTGAACTGCCAGGGTCCTCAGGTCTCTGTCCTGAAGAGGGACAACCACCTCTAGCCCTGGATCTGTAGCCCTCAAACGTTGGAGAATACCTCTGAGGACCCTGCAGAAATTCCAGGTTGTCCCTAGTTGGCCACAAGGCAATTGCTGCACAACCATGGTCACCCACTTCTTTGGGCCCCATGTAGGAGTGATGTTTTCTGGCCTTTGTCTTTGCTATCGGTGCTGTGTGCTTTTTGACAATCAATCCATTTTCCTTTTAAGTTTTTATATTCTAGCTTATTTTTACTATTTAAAATGATTTTTTCAACCTGTTGACTTTTTACTTGTTTTGACAAGGGAGTGGCAATGCTAACATGAATGAAGCAACTCTTAGGAGAATTCCTGGTGTAGACCAGAGAGGCAGGAGGCCCTTGGTGGAAGCCCCATTTTCACTCCAAGGCACCCCACTGACCACAAAGCCATCCTGCTGGGCTACACTATGAGCTAATGGCTTTGGTCAATTCTCCTCTGGAAGCCCAAGGAAATTTCTAGATAGTGCTGACATCTAATGACTAGAGCTACCCCCAGCCTTCAGAAGGGGACGTGTTAATGACAATTGACCACAATAATGTGGGGGAAACAGTGAGTGGGAATCCAGCCTCTCACCCTCAGAATGCACCCCTCTCACCTACCATGCTGAGACCCCTGGGAATATGACCCTGATGTGGTTATGGGAATCTTCTTTACAGAAACCAGGCTCCAGGAACATCATTAGATATGCAGCCAGAGCCCATTTAGGCAGGGATCCCCCAAAATCCCTCACCCCTTCTCAGCCTATGTAGGATGCTGCCTGGGGCTGGCCTTTTTCAAGGAAAGGGGTCACTGTAATCCCAGAGCCCCTGAGAGGTACCCCCTTCCTTGACCATAAGTCGTCCATATAGCAATATCCAGCTGAGGAAGGGGCAGCCTCCAAAGGTGGCAGGCTCCTTGAGTCCCTGCAAGGCCTTTATGACAACCACATTCTTAGCAGCCAAACTCCTCGCACCATGTATCTGTCCAGTTGCAGCCTGGAAGCCTGATTTATCTGCCCAGCATGCCATATGACCACACATCATCACCAAAAGCAAAGAGTGGAGACCTGAACTCAGACCCCTGCCATCTGTGTACAGTGAGCGTTGCTGGCCTGCACACCAACAGATGCTCTGTCCTGGAACAGATAGATCCTTCTACTCCCATGGGAACTGAGGTCAGGTTGAAGAGGGATGAACATGATAACCAGTGGCAATGGGGAACAGGATGTAGAAGGCACAAGAGATGGGCTGTATTAATAAGTATTTGCCTCAGTGACATGTGTTTATTGTGAAAAGTAAGGGATCATTGTTTCCTAAACTCTGAGGAAGTGCTGCTTCAGGAAAGATTGCTATTTTGCGAATTGCTCCACCTCCCTGCTGATGGTCTGTTGTGAGACCCTGGTAGCAGGACCCCACACCAAGCTGTAAGACACTCATCTTGCTATGACAGTCCCTATCATCTGTATGACAACATATGGGATGCACAAAATTGGCCAGATTGCGGACAGCACTCAACATTGTTTGCATTATTCTGAAAGTTTTCAGAAGGTACAAGAACAGCCACATCCATGACTGGGACGTGAAGACCTAGCTGGAACTTCTAAGTTCTTTAATCTAAGGATGAATGAACAGTGTTGGGAGGGGGTGTCCCTCCTGAGAGCCTGGGCAGAGCCTCAATCCTGAGGCTCTGAGACAGAGAGCTGAGACAGAGAGCATTTTACCTTGCTGGGGCTTAAGATCAGGAAAAGGGATAAGTGGGGGGGGGGGGAGGTTAACTCTTAACCTCCAAGTCAAGTGCTGAGGGCTCAGCTTGGGGACTGGCAAACAGTCCAGAGTCCTCCCAGACATGCAGAGATGAAGCATCCAGGCATTCCGCAGGCCCAGTGGGGCCCCCAGGTGGTGGGAAGAAGGGTGGAGGAATTAGGTGGCTAGGATTCTGAATCCTGAAAGCTGCCATGCCACCTCCTACGAAACAGTGCAAGTTACAGCTCTGCGGGAGAGACACACTGCCTCCTGCTTCAAGGAGCCCAGAGAACAAAATGTGCCCAAGAGGTAGGGTCGAGCCTGCTCCCCCTTTTCTTGTCAGAACCCCATTCTGTTGTGTACTGAGGAGGCTTGGGCAGTTTGGGCAGTGTCAGGGCCGGACCCTTGGCATAGCCTTCAGCCTGCCTACCAGGCACACATCAGGCAAATGGTGCCGGGATTTTTGTAAGGGGCTTCCTGGGCAGCAGGTGTCAACAAATGGGAATGGATTCCAGAGAGGAAGAACGTGGTAGAACTCAGATTGTGATGAGCTGACAGAAAAGTTTGTGAACACTTATAAGAGCTCCTGTGGGGACTCCCAGAAATACTTGGCAGGTGAGGCAGGAGGCTGAGTGAATAGGTAGGGGCAAGAACAGGGCCCCTAGCTTATTAATGTTCTTAAGACCCCATCTCCACAGGCTGGTGAGGAACCTGTGGATTCCAGGGTGATGTGACTCTGTGAGGAAGAAGGGTTGACATGTTGAGGTGCAAAGTCGCCATACACCCCGAGCCCTGCAAAGCAGATCACTCAGCCAGCCTCAGGGTGTTGGGCTTTTCTAGATTTCCAGCCACTGCTGCTTCTTCGCTTAGACGCTATATTTATTCAGAGTGCTAAAAATGGTGGTAGTGGCTATGTTCCATGCCAGTTAAATGAAGCTGGAGCTTTGATGCCTGGAATTCTCTTCCTTGTGCAGTTCTGGGTTAGCAGGAGCCACACGAGATTCAAGCAATATTTGGAAGATAGAAGAGAAGCAGAAGCCAGCACTGTGGCAGCTTATACACAGTGTCCCCTATCTGTTGTCTCCTCTTGTTGATGTGGGGAGCCCGTGGCCCCACAGCTGCCCCAGCTGTACCAGATTGCCTCTATGAGCTGGGACATGTGCGTGTGCAGCTCCTGGTGAAGGGCACCAGCCTTGCCTGCAGGTCCCCCATGATATGGAGGCTGGAGGTGGTCAGAGACACCCCAAAAGAGGGGGAGGTTCAAAACCAGGACAGGCAGGAACATACAAAAGGCAGCCTCCATTAAGGAGTAACAACACTTTGCACTGGAGGCTGCAACCCCAAGGTGAATGCACTTTGAAAAGCCTACCCTGCAGTAAAAATAGCACTTTTTGTTTGCTTTTCCAAGGTTTGCTTAAGGTTGTTTGGAGACCTTGAGTTCAGCCAGCATACTGGCACATGGGCTCAGGTCAGGAGACCTCTTGCTGAATTTCAGTCCTTCTTTGCCCTTCTTCACTACAAGCTTTAAGCAAGTTTTGTCCCTAGTTTAGGAATGGGTGATGTGGTGGGCAGGTTCAGGAGTCACCTGGGCTGGACCCTAGTCCCTGGCGACTCCATGGAACCCTAGTGTAGGTGCTGCTGTGGGGGTATCTGGCAGCTGGGGTGGCGTCTACGATCAGCAGACTAGAAGTAAAGATCACTAATCCTAGATAACGCGGCCCGGCCTCAGCCAGTCAGTCGAGAGGCCTTGAGAGCAAAGACGGAGGTTTCCCAGAGATGAGGAAATTCTGCCTCGGGTTGGCGGCGTCAGCTCCTGCCCGAGTCTCCAGCCTGCCGGCCAGCCCCGCACACTGCGGCCTTGCCAGCCCCACAACTGCTTGTCAGGTCCTTAAGATCTAACTGTCTGTCTATCCATCATCTGTCTGTCTGTCTATCTATCTATCTATCTTATCTCCTACTGGTTCTATACTTCTGGAGAACCTGGCTGATTCAGGTGATTATTCTGGAACATTCCTAGGACACTGATTATAACTCCTTGACCACAGCTTCGCAGACTTATGAAGATTTTTGGAACTGGTTCTGACCAGAACTAGTAGTTAATGTTTCACTACACTGTCACAACCCTGAAAGCTTTCACCCTACAGCTGTCTTCTCAGTGGCCCACGGGTAGCTGGGGAAGACATCAGGTGAGGTGTGGGGAGAGGTTGAAGGGGCTTTCTTCTCAGGAGTGGAGGACTTCTCTGCTTGATGTCCCAGCAGGGAAGGTCCCTAAGTTGGCAATGAGGAGCAACAGAAAGTGTGAGATTGGGTGACATCAGTCAAATCACTTTATGTCCAAACCTCAGTGTTTCAGTCACCTCAGGCTGCTGTAACAAAATAACTTAGACTGGGTAATTTATAAACAACAAACATTTATTTCTCACAGTTCTAGAGACTGAGAAGTCCAAGATCAAGGTGCCAGCAGATTTGGTTCTAGGTGAGGGCCCTCTTCCTGGCTTGCTGCCTTCTCACTGTCCTCTGTCCACAGTGCAGAAAGAGGAAGCTCTCTCTCTTCTTTTTGTAAGGGAACTAATCCCATCATGGGGGCTTCACCCCCAAGGCCTCATCTAAATGTAATTACCTCCCAAAGTCCTCACCTACAAATACCATCACATTGGGGGCCAAGGATTTAACATTTGAATTTGGGGGGATACACTCAGTCTATAACACTCAGCCTCTTTCTGTGGCAAATGGGAAAAAAAAAATAACTGCCCTGGCTTCCTTTGGGACTTGGTGGTAGAGATCAGAAGTGCAGATGAGATAATAAATGGGAATGTGCCTTGGCAAGGGTAGAGCATACAGCCATGTGAAACCCTTGCACTGTTAGGGATCAGGGCTGCATTGTGAATTCTGTGGACCCTGAACACTTTTGCCTTCATGGGCCTCTTCATCAATTAAAAAAATAACAAAAATGATATTTTATGATTGTGTTGGCATGAAGATGAATACATTAATATTATATATTAAAATATTTTCTTTGATCTAAAAGTTTATTTCTTTCTTCTGATTTGAAAAGAAATTAAAATATTTTTGTAGGCCCCTAAAAGTCTCATGGCCCTAGTGCCTTCTGTACCTAATAAAGAAGATGACCCTGAGGGAGTCTGTGGCATGCTTGCCCACAATGTCTGGGCCAGGGAGCAGCCGCCTTTGCCTGTGGAATAGATGAGGCAGCACAAAGAACCAGTGGTGGGGGACTGTCTTTTGTCTTTGGAATTAAAAATAAGTCTACTGAGTGTTGTGGAAAAAATAGACAGTCTTACAACTTAGATGGCCAAATATGTGGGAAAAAAACCCAATGTCCATTAGAAAAATCAGGACTTTTTAAAATTATTTAAAATGATTGCAAGTATAGGTAACTTTTATTAAGCACTTATTATAAGCCACACATTGGGCTAAGCTCCACTCCTTTCATCTTCACATGAAACCCATTTTAGAGACTAGAAGTTTGAGGATCCAGGCTGAAGGGGCTGAGGGGGTCAGCAGGAGTGAAGAGCATAAAAGAGAAGAGGCCAGTAGGTCAGTCGGAAGAGGAAGTGGGGAAAAGACTAAGGAAGAGACCCTCAGGGACTCTCTGTGTTCTCATGATTTGACCTTCTAGAAACACATTCCATGATATCCTAATAGGCTTAGAACAGCCATAGAACCTGATGCAAAAGTCAACATCTTCATTAACACTTTTCAGTAAAAGGATCTGCATTTGCCTCTGATTTTTCTGTCTCAAGTGATTTCCCAGCCCAACAACAGAGGCCTTTTTCAATGAGGACATATTTTGTATGTTTCCTGCCATTGAACTGAATGAAGATGAACCATGTGGGGATTTCTTGGAAGTCTTAGGCATCAGAATCCTTCCCACCTTCCCAAAAGGGACCAGGCCAGGGCAAGGCTTTGTGCTCTGAGAGAAAACTGCTTCCTGGCTCCAGGGTAGAGCGGCCCAAGGGGCCCTTGTGGCTCAGTCTGGTGGGCTTGGTGAATCAAGAGGGGCTAGAAGGAAGGCAGGACTGTTACCAGGCACATTTTATGCACAAGGATGTGGTGGCTCCAAGGGGTGAAGTGATCTGCTCATGGCCACTGAGCTAAGTAGTAACCAAGGCAGGATAAGGAGCCAGGCAGTATGACTCCAGAGAGTACCACAGCACGCCACCCCTCACAGGGCACCGGCTATGTGCTGGGGCTGTCCACATACTGTCTCATGGAAGCTCAACAGCGAGCAGCAAGGGAGCCATGCTCGGGCCTGCTGTACAGACGCGGATGCAGCCTCAGAGTGCTCAGGGCACCAAAGGGAGGGAGAGAGGCACCTGAGTGCTCAGAATCAGCAAGAACCTGCACATCTTGTTCAGCCTTCCCCTGCTGCTTCAAATCCTCAACTGGTCTTCTCATTGGGTTTCCTTCCTTTTTTTATTGTGGAGTGTGTGCGTGTGTGTGTGTGTGTGTGTGTGTGTATGTGAGAGACACAGAGAGAGATAATATGTCATTTCACATTTTAAGTGTACAATTTAGTGGCATTAATTACATTAACAGTGTTATGCAACAATAACTATGTAATTTCAGAACATTTTTATCATCCCCAAAAGAAACCCCATACCCATTAAGCAGGCACTCTCCCAGTTTCCCTTTCCCAGCCCCTAGCAACCAATAATCTGCTTCCTGTCTCCATGGATTTGCCTATTCTGGACATTTCATATAAATGGAACCATACAATATGTGGTCTTTTGTGACGAGCTTCTTTCATTTAGCAAGATGTTTTTAAGGTTCATTCATGTAGCAGCATGGATCAGTACTTCATTCTCTTTCATGGCTGAATTATATTCCATTATATGGACATAGTACATTTTGTTTGTCGATTCATCAGCTGATGGACATTTGTGTTGGTCCCACCTTTTCGGTATTATGAAGTGTGCTGCTATGGACATTTGCTGTGTGGACAACTGTTTCCAATTCTCTTGGGTATGTACCCAGGAGTGGAATTGTTGAGTCATATGGTAATCTTATGTTTTTCTGAGGAACTGCCAAAATGTTTTCCACAGTGGCTGTACCATTGTGCATTCCCACTAGTAATATACAAGAGTTCCAATTTCTCCACATCCTTGCCAACACATGTTATTTGTGTGTGTGTGTGTGTGTGTGTGTGTGTTTATCATATTGGATGTGAAGTGGCATCTCCTGGTGGTTTGATTTGTATTTCCCTAATGACTAGTGATGCTGAGCATTTTTTCATATAGTTGTTAGCCCTTCCTATGGTTCTGAAGAAAAACCAAAACACACCTAGTGGTCCTCCAAGGCCCTGACCCACTCCCCACCCCATTGCATGCTACCCTGGCCCTTCACTTCTACTCTGGCACCAGCCACTGGGACTCCCCTTCCCCACGTGCGCACACACAGGTAGCCTCTGCATCCTCCTCCATCTTTTGGCTGAGACCCTGTGGGCATGCTCAGGGCAGCGGTGTGTGCTGTCCCTCAGTGCACTTCATCCAAGAGATGGGCTTCTCGTGGCCCATGGTTTCCCAAGGGCAGGAGCTACATCTGGCATGTTCACTGCAGTGCCTCCAGCTCCTGGCCGAGTGCTGTCCAAACAGTATGTTTGGGTCCACAGCAACTTTCAGATTGCTGGACTGCAGATGTGCCAGCTTCTTGCTGAAAGACGGAGCACTCTTGTCCAAGGGGGACCAGCAGTTCCATCTTGGGACTGTTCCTGCCCCAAGCACTGAGTACCCAGCACTAGGGCAGAAGGATAGATGAGGCACCCCCAATGTCTCCAATTGACATCTTTGGAATCACCCATCTTCAGCTGTGGTCTGATATGACTCATGCCCTTGAAGCAGGATGACTATTGTTAGCAAGTGACTCATAGATGTAGCTCCTCAGGCTTGGCAGACAGCTGGGCCTGATGACATTGGGGAGAGAGCCCTGCAGGGAAGCAGGAGCCAGAGTTCTGGGCCCCGTCTGTGATGACTTCATGTGTGGTCCAGGGCCCTGGCTTCCCCACCTGTAGAGTCTATCCAAACCACCTGTGCGGCCCTTTTAAAAATGCAGCTGGCTTTATAAAACCATCCTCGTATAGCCATCTAATCTTTGACAAAGCAGACAAAGACATACACTGGGGAAAAGAA
>VBSM01002350.1:345115-357074 GCA_008086735.1 Cheirogaleus medius | reverse complement strand
GCAGAGACGCTCTATCTGGCAGTGTTTCTCGTCCGCCATCTTGCTCTGCCCCCCCATGATGAAACATTTTTATATATAAACTTAAAAATGATCAAACAGAAAGGTTTAAAGACCACTAATTTGGTAAACGCCTTTATGTGTATCTGAGGGATATACATCATTACTAATCATCTGTGATAAAAACTACCTATGACATCATTGTAGCTATAGGAAAAATAAGTGGTGGTGTGAGGTGCTGAAAAGAGGATTATATTAGGAGTTTTTGAAAAATAAGGTCTCAGTTCTGCTAGTAGCTAGTTCTGTGATTGTGCTGTTTCATTAAGTGATTTAATTATTAAAAGAGTATGCATTTGTCATTCTTGTCATCTTGCCTCTTACTATCATTATTAAATTTTTGAATAGGTAATATGTAGTTCAAAATTCAAAATGCAAAAAAAGTCATCCAATGAAGTCTCCTCACCTTTGCCCCTCAGCCACACAGTTCCCCTCCCACAGACATCTAATACAACTGGCTGGTGGAAGTTCCCAAGATACCCTGGAAAGGCACTAGGGGCTCAGACTTGAGAGGTGCTCTGATACCTGCCTGGTAGCTCCTACCCCCACACAACCCCTTTGCTCATCAAAGGAAAGAAAGAAGTTCTGCTACTGGTGCCCACTCTGATGGTGCAGGGCTCCCTGTGGTAAATCTGTCCCCACTGCCATTGGCATGTGGATCCAGGTCCTGTTAGGCCTGTAGCTGTTGGCTCTGAGCCTCTCAGTTATAGGCTGAACCCCATGAAACTAGAGATGTCACCATTTAGCCACTCTTCACTGCCACATTCAACTCCTTGCTAATATGGTTGTGAAATTGGAGTTCTTGTCAAAGTTATTTTGAGAGTGGTAAGCTGAGGAGGGCTGGCTCTCTTAGCCGTGTGCCCAAAGGGCAGGTAGGGTGGTGGGGTGGAGAAAAGACAGGACTGGAAATAAAGATATCTGGATTCAACCCTGCTGAGGACTGGAGACATGACTGCCCTGGGCCTCAGTTTCCTCACTTGAAGAATGAGGTTGGACCAGCTCTGGGCTAATGTTAGTCAGCATTAGTCAGAGAACAACTGCCACTGAATATTCACTTTCCTGGGCCCTTGAGGAGATTCTACCTGATTCACTTTAGCATGCAGAAGCTTGTTCTATGTGCGAGATCTGGGTAAACAGGCACTTCTACTCTGGGTGGGTGACATATGTCACCACATATCATAGAGAAAGCTGGCTGGCCACAAGCTTTGCCCAAATGGGAGTAGGTATTTCCTGCTCTGTCTTAAACATCTTCCCCCATCCAAACAGCCCCACTCACCAAACTCACCTTGGCAACACTGGCTTAAAAGTCTTCTTGCCCCTGCCCTTATGCCAGCTTGTACAGCTGGACCAGAGTCCTCCCAGGGTCCCATCAGCAGCCCTTTGAAGGAGGGGGGCCCAGCTCAACTAAAGAACTTTGTGTTTCCCAGGGGTGCCACTTCCAGCCAGTAGGTAATCAGCAGTGGAGAGAAATAGAGCAAGTATGAAGGGAATCCCTGAAGTAAACAGAGTGGGCACCCCTGGGGACAGTGGGCCAAACTGATTTGGTCTGTTGATGGGGGTGGCAGCAGGTGAATGTAGGGTGGGCAACTAAGAATAAACCTCAGTCAGAGCCTGGGGAAGTCTGTTGGGTGGTTTTAGGAATCTCTGGATTTCTGGGCTTAGACTTAGCCTGGCCTAATAAGGACAGGGCTCCTGACATATTGCGTGCTTCAAGTGTAATAGGTCCTGAATGTTCGGGGTTTTCAGCCTCCTGGCACTCTAGCTGATGGTCCTCACTGATTGACTCTGAGGATGCTGAATCCATGTGCTATCAAGGGCATGGCAGTGGCTGAGCAGAGAGTACAGGGGCCAGCATGGGAGGGAGGGAGGATGGTACTAGGAGCCAGGGTAGAGGGAAAGAAATGAGAGGCATTGGGTTTTTATGTAGTCATTGGAGCCTCAGGGCATGATGCTGGAGAAAGACAGGATGGAAGGCCCAACTGACCTATCCAGAAAAGGAGAGGCTTTTAGATCTGCTTTTGATTGAGTACATGAGAAGGCCACAGGGGTGCCTTAGAGCAGAGGGCCAGCAGACGAAAGCCTTTCTCTTCCCCAGGATGCAAGATAGTGCTGAGTAAGCCATTTCTCTTCTACTCTCCTCTTGATGCCACATGGACAAAATATTCATTCATTTATTCTAAAAAAAGAAAAATCAAACTCACTAATCTTCCCAAGGAATTTAGACTTGTCTTAATTTCTACCTGCCATGCCTGATTCTTTGGGGCGGTGGAGGTGGGAAAGAGTATAGAAATTGTCTGTAGCCCTAAAGTCGGCTCTAAAAAAACCTTAGGCTACAAAGCAGACATGTGCAAAATCGCTCCGGTAGTTGTCACATCGATATTAAATTACCTACTTTATTCATTTACAATGCCCAACATGAGCCACAAACCTCTTAACTGGCAGGCCCTAGGCCTGGGCTGCTGAATGGAAGGGGTGGTACTGCACATATACCTCGCCAAGGCCTGTCTTGATGTCCCCCAGTGGCCTGATTCCTCCTGTAGGGCCTGCCCAGGCTTTGGGTGACTCCACCACCTGCTGCCTGGGAGTACATGCCTGAATGGCCATCACTGGTCACCCAGCATGAGCCATGCTTTTGCACGTGGATAAAGGGCCTGCACACTTGACCTCTGCCCTGTGAGGTAGGCAACATAGATATCAATAGTCCCATTTCACAGACAAAGACACGGAGGCCAAGAGAGGTTAAGTGATTGGTCACACCCAGCTAGCAGGAATAGAGCTGGGTTAAATCTCAGCTTTCCTGACTCCAAGCTCAGTCACCTTGCTATTCCGCCTGCTGCCTGCAGAGCCGGCAGTGAACAGTTTTAAGAGGTCATCTTAGCGTGAGGACACAAGTTGGGGTATGTGTCTACTATTCACTCTGTGAAAGCAAACACAAATTTATGTTTAGCATATATCAGTTAATATATCACTTCCATAGATAATTGAAAATTGGCTCTCAAAACTATAGCAGAGGATGAGACCTCTGGGTTTATGAATTCAGGAGTCAACAGGTCATATCTTCATGGTGAATCCTGATAGGACATTAACTGTCCCCTGTGCCACAATACCCCTTCAGGACTCCCTCATTGCTCCCATTGCCTAATCCAAGCAGCCTCTCCACAATCTTCTTAATAAAAGAGAAACTAGCAGGTGTTTAAATGCCCTACATGAGACCTAGGTGATGATGAAAACTGTTGTTGTAGGCTGAATAAGGGCCCCCAAACTGGAACTTCTAAATGTTCCCTTATATGGAAAAAGCATTTTTGCAGATGTGATAAAGTTAAGGATTTTGAGATGAGGATATTATTTTAGATTATTCAGATGGGCCCTGAATAATATCCTTATCAGAGAGAGGCAGAAAGAGATGTGACATGGACGCCTAGCCCCTATGACAGATAGTAAGCATTTGAAAGAAATTGGCCATTATCATCATCATTATTTATTCATGAAAACATAAGGACCCTTTTTATACCTAGTAGGCTGAACAATGGCCCACCAACAGTGTCCATGTCATATCCTCAGAACCTGTGGATATGTTACCTGACATGACAAAAAAGACTTTGCAAATGTGATTGATTTAAGGATCTTAAGATGGGAAGATCATCCTGGACTCTATGGATTGGCTCCAAATGTACTCACAAGGATCCTTATAAGAGAGATGGAGGAGGGTTAGAGTCAGAAAAGGAGATGTGAAGATAGAAGCAGAGGTTGGAGTGATATGGGGCCATGAGCCAAAGAATGGGGGCAGCCCCTAGAAGTTGGCAAAGGCAAAGAAATGGATTCTGCTCTAGAGCCTCCAGAAGGCACCAGCCCTGCCCACTCATTTCAGCCTTCTGATCTGAAGTGCTGTAAGAGAATCAATTTGTGCTGTTCTGAGCCATTAAGTCTGTGGTAATGTGTTACAGTAGCCCTAGGAAACTGACACAGCATATAAGGTGAAATAAGGCACATTCCCTTGCATTATGTACTTGCATTAGGCTTCCTGCTACATGCAAAGTTCTTGAGGGAAGGGGCTGTGTGGGGCTCATCTTTTTATGCCCCAGAGCCAGCGAAGGGCCCAGCCCTGACAGGAAATGTCCAATCCATTCTCTTCATTCAGTGCTGGGGCCATGGCCCCACTCAGGCCTATGTTAGCTTTCTCTAGGACTATTCAGCCTCCTCATGGGCCTCCTGGCCACGCTGTCTCCATCTCAGCTCCATCGTCTACACAGTCTCCACCATGGTCTCTCCAACACCAAGTATGCCATGCCACTACTCTGCTCAGGAACATTCAGTGGCTCCCTATCACCTACAGAATGAAACCCAGCACCACACTCCATTCCAATCCCACCTACTTCTGCCTCTTCTCTTGCTATTCACTACCACCTGCTTTAACACACCAGCCATCTCAAACCTCTCACCCTTTCATATCATCACATAGGCTGTTCCTTCTGCTTGGAAAATTCACATTCTCTCTTCATGACCATTCTCAGCCATCCTTCAAACCTCATCTCCCCTGCAAAGGCCTTCCTCAACCCCTTTCAGCAGAAACTAATTGTACCACAGATGGCTGGTTCTGTGTCTGTCCCCCTCATGTGATCATGAGATACTGGTGGAAAGGGACTGTGGCTTCATTTCTGCATCCCCAGAGCAGGCACTCACAAGTGTCCACTGCATCGGCCAATTGCTAAATTAGTGTTTGTTCATGGAATTACTTAGCATGGATGGCACCCTGACACAATGCAACTTTGCTTGGCATTAGCAAACTATCACATTCTCTGTCTCTTCCATCACCGCTCCAGCACTAGGCATCAGGGGCTGCTGGATTTATCTGAGAGGATGCCCAACCCATGCGTCATGCGACTTATTGATCTTAGGCTGTAATCACTACATCTGTTACTTAGCTCCAGACAACATCCTTGTCTTTCCTCTTGTGTTCTTTGCTTCAGATCTGTCAGCCACAGAAATATTGCTTGCGTAGTCCATAGCATACTGATCATTTGTTCACACTCTGGGAGCTCCTGATTCTCCTACATGGCCCCAGGGAGGCTTTCAGAAAAACAGCTATAGCACCAAAGACAGCAGGCACACCAAGAGACACCTATCACAGTGCCTGGCATGTTGCAAGCATTTATTACATTGATGTCTATGGTAGCCGTTCTTAAATGTGAGCATGCATCAGAATAATGCAAGAGCTTGTTAAAACCAAATTGTTGGGTGCCACCCCAAGAGGCTCTAATTCAGTAGATCTAGAGTGGGGGACAAGAATTTGAATTTCTAACAAGTTTCCACGTGGTGGTGATGCTGTTGGTCCAGGGATCATACTTTGAGAACTGCTGATCTTCAGAGAGAGTGTGAATGGGCAAAGGAAAGGCAACTTGTAAAGGAAAAGCCACTGTACCACAGGACCTGTGGAACTCCTATTAGTTGCAAGGAATGCACATGACTGCTGGAGATAGGCGGTAGTTCATTAGAGAATGGGATCTTGAGTAATCCACATGGGATAGGGAGGTGGTGGTGGGGCAGGATGCACAGAGAAGGGTAGGCTCAGGGACAAAATAGACACTGGATGTCTGTGTGTGAATAAATTGGTATCTTATATCCAATGAATCCAGTGAAGTGCGGCTACCCTTTATAGGTTAGCTGAGTGGTTATCTACTCCTTAATACAGCTCTAGCTACAAATCAAGGAGTCTGCAGAGGAAAAGAGGGTCTATGCCAGAAAAATATCAATACTAGTAGGAAAGTGACATACAAAGCTGCTGGATTAGGTGAGCTAGGTCTAGCATCCTGGAGATCTGTTAATGCAGGGAGGAGCAAATATAAGAAAAAATTTCCATAATTTCTAAATTAGTTCTTTTTTATGTGTACTTATTCTTGTTTCATTTATGCCTATTATGGTATATGATTTCTTAGTTTTTAAAAGTAGGTATTATTTCTGCATCTCCTCGAGGATCCCAAACATATCTTTTATGAAATCATTTTCAGATCACAATAATATTTTCATTTTGTCAGAAATGAATTCATCTCCTGAGTGCTGATTTTCTTAGCTATCACTCTATTAGTTTTTCTCATGTGTTTTGGAATTTTGGCTTATCTCATATAGTAGTACATTTTCTTCTTTTCTCTACCCTCATCCTTTCCTGTTTAGTGTTCTAGCCCTTGCCTCCACCTAGCACCTAGGGCTCCTGGTTAAGAATCAGGTCTTCTCTTGGTGGCTCAAGGCTTCCATCCTGCTATGATGCTGGGAATGTCACTAGATTTACAGGTAACTTGAGCCAAGTCCTGGCTGCCACGTTGTATTTGCTTCACCCTACATATCTATGTTTGCATCTCTCTGTAAACCACATCCCGGTCAGGGGGTGACTGCAATGTTTATAAACCGTTTACATGGATGGGGAAGCCCCACACTAAGACCTGATTTTAAGCAGTAAAATCTAGTCCCTTCTCATTACCCCATAGGAGCAGAACATCTGGTTGTCTCTGCTTCTAGATCTAGAGCTCAGTCGGCCTGTGGCTTCATCCCTGCTTAGCAGATATGTTTATGTTTCGTTTGGGGGCCACTGAGTTGTTTATTTATTTATTTTTAGTGCTGCTATTCATTGTAAATTTTCTCTTTATAGCATATACTTGCCATGCATATACCATGATGATTCTGATGCATGCTCATGTGGGGGTGTCTCAAAGTGTAAACTTACAAAAAGCCATCTCAACAAGCAGTCCAGATGGGTTTAGCTCGCAGAAGACCTTCACTAGTGTTGTTTGGATCCTGAACTGATTTACAAAAATTCAGACTGTGTTAGTTTCCTAGGACTGCCACAACAAAGTGCCACAAACCAGGTGGCTTAAAATAATAGAAATTTATTCTCATGGTTCTGGAGGCTAGAAGTTAAAAATCAAGGTGTTGGCAGGGACATATTTTCTCTGAACGGTCTAGGGGAGGATTCTTCCTTGCCTCTTCCTAGCTTCTGGCAGTTGCCAGCAATCCTTGGCATTACTGGGCTTGTAGACACATCACTCCAGTCTCTGCCTTGGTCTCCATGTGCATGGACTTCTCTCTGTGTCTGTTTTCTCTTCTTAGAAGGACACCAGCCATTGGATTAGGGCCTACCCTAATCTAGTATGATCTCATCTTAACTGATGATATTTGCAAAGACCCTATTTCCAAAGAAGGTAACATTCACAGGTTTAGGGCTGGCATGGATTTTGAGGGGGCATCGTTCATCTGAGTACGCTAGGGTATGAGCCTAGTGGCAAACCCTGCTTCTGACTGAGACAACAAGATACTTGGCTTACTCCCTGATTCCCAGATCTAGCTGGGGCCATTTGGCTTCCCCATTAAATACAGTATTCAAAAATGGATTATGAAATGTGAAGATATCACCCAACCTTGCTTCAGACAAAACTTTGGAGTGCATTGTCCTTCTAACAGTTGATCACTAGTATAATTTCCATGTACATGGTATGGCAAATGATTCCTGCTCCTTGCACCTTAATTAATACTATTGAGTCTTGAGCAAGTGCTCAGGTCCAGAAGGACAAGCTTATGTCTTTCAAGAGGCAATCTAGGAATTCAAAGTTGGCAAGGGAAGTCTAGTAACACCTCATTTATCTAACACTGTTGGACTCTTTGTTTCTACAATAAATGATCCCAAATGGCTGAAGCTCTTGCATTTGAACCTGTTTTGTATAGTATTGCTGCCTCCTCCCTCACTGTCAGTGGCCATTAACGATGTCTGTCAGCCTCATTTCTAGTAGCCCTGGTCCTCTCTTTTGAGTTTGCTGCTTTTATGTGTCATAGGCTTAGAGACCCGGCAGCAGAGCTTGTTAGACATGTAGGTATAAGAACCACACACTGTGTGTGAACTTGTAGAGTTCCCTGGTGAAGGAAGGTCAGGAGACTTCAGGCTTCGATTCTGTTAGGTCACCAGTTAAGTGATCTTAGAATAACTAAGGTGTCATTTTACTCTGTAGAAACTACTCTTTGAAATCTGTAGGATTCACAGACTTTGTTTGGATTAGACACCCATTTGTGCCACCAGAGATCTAGATGGCTCAGAGTGATGAGGCTGAGGCCAGCCTGCAAGTCAGGCTCTTCTTGCTGCTCCATCTTCCTCCTTCCTGCTTCACTCAGTGGTTTCCTCCAATATTCCTAGAGCATAGGCAGCACTCCAGGCACTGGACTCCAGACAGCAGGGCAGGAAAGTTCCAGGGGACACCAGAGACAGTATAGCATGGCAGAAAGAAGAAGGGCCTTGGAGCCAGCCAGATCTAAGTTCTAATCCTCACTCCGCCCACTTATTAGCTGTATGACTTGGGAGAAATCACTTAATTTTTCTGGTCTTGATTTACATATCTGTAAAATGAGGATAATAATAACATCTAGCTTGTAGAGACACTTTCTGAGTATCAATTAAAGTGGTAAAAACACCCAGCATGTTGTAGGCACCTAATGATAGCCCAGCATTCTCATTGTTGGATGTTAGTCTTCTGCTCAGCCATTTCTTCAGCATCAGAAGATGCTTCTAGTTTCTCTACTTTTCTTTCCTCTTTTCAGACACAGAGACAAATACGCCTTCTGTGTCCTACTGAGAGATTGCTAATAAGTGTTAGTCCTCAGCTTCTTGGGATGCCGAATGAGTCAGTAATACAGCTGGAGGCTGTAGGACAGTAGGCATATGTGGCCTGCCCTTCCTTACCCTGCCTGTGGCCTCCTTTCTCCAAACTCTAAGTCTATCAAAGCTAAAGGCAGTGAGCCCAAATTGGCAGCTCACTCCCCTTCAGGAGGCCCAGGGGACAGGACATCCCCAAGCTCAGCATCTTGCAAGTACTGAGAAATATGGGCATAACTTTGTATTCTCTACCCTTTGAAGAACTTCATAACAACCTCTAGAAGGAGGAAGGAGGTCTTATTCTCTTCCTTTCCCTTAAATGATTGGATAAGCAGCTACTGCTGAAGAAGAGCTAAGATGACGGTTCTGATATGGGGGCCATATTGCTGCTCAGAATGTAGAGCCATTCGCATAGCACTTTTGATGCTTTCAAAGTCCTTTATTGACTTTTTAAAAATTAGTGACAGAGCAACACTGTAGTGTAGTGGTACAATTATACCTCACTACAACCTCGAACTCCTGGGATCAGGTGATCATCTTGCCTCAGCCTCCAGATTAGCTGGTACTACAGGCATGCATCACTATGCCTGGATAATTTTTAAATTTTTTGTAGAGATGGGAGTCTTGCTATGTTGCCAAGGCTAGTCTCAAACTTCTAGCCTCAAGAAATCCTCCCACCTTGGCCTCCCAAAATGCTGGGATTACAGGCATGAGCTGCTATATTCGGCCTCCTGACTATTTTTTAATCTAATCCTCATTTTAGAGATGCAGAAAATAAGGCAGTGACTGAGGAAGAGAGGAAGAAGATCCCTGAGTGAGTTAGCAGCTAAGGTAAGGCAAGAGCCCTGCTTTCCTGCTTCTTTGGGCTCTTTCTATCCCATGTGGGCCCTATCAGATGGGAATCAAAGAACCTGAGGAAGGTGACAGCATATCTACTATCCCTTAAGTGGCCAGCCTGAGCTTCCTTGGGGTCCCCAGAAACACCAGGCTTTACTCTAAGCAAAGGACAGGCCAGAGTGCTGGGGGTGGAGGTGGGAAATATCCTCATCCTGGTTTTGTTACTCAAGCTCTAGACCATGGATGGTATACTTTCTGGGTCTAGCTTACTGGCTATGTGTGGAGAGTGGGCTTGGAGAGGAGGTCAGTGGGGTCAGGGGCAGAGCTGGGATGAGAACTCTTCCTCTCTGAGTCACTCGCAGGGCACTTACTTCTGCCCTGCTGTGGTGGCCTTTCTGAGCTTCACCTTCCCCACCTGTACAGAAGACATAACATCATTGTCAACTGCCTTATGGAGGCTGTTAGGAGGTTCAGAGGTCATCAGGCATGAATGAGTGATCTGTAATTTATGAAGGAGCATTAGTTTCTGATTTTGCTACTCAATTCCATTCATAGGGAGGTTACTGGGGGACAGGTGCTGAACTAGGCATTGTGCGTGAGTCATCCCCAAATAGACCAGTGGCTGAACTGATATGAAAGCCTTTTCTGACCAATCATACAGGCCTGAGAATGAGCTGAAAGTCGCACTGCTATGTGCATAGGATTGTCAGATTTTCCAATTAAAAATAAACGACCCCAGTTACATTTGGATTTCAGACAATTGATGAACAACAATTTAGTGTAAGTATGTACTGTGTAATATTTGGGGTACACTTATACCAAAAATGATTCAGTGTTTATCTAAAATTCAGATTTAACCAGGCATCCTTATCTTATCCAATAACCATATGTGTACATGGAGTTGGCATTGCAGGGGCAGCAGTGGGCAGGCTGTATTTTTTGTTTGTTTGTTTGTATATTTGAAGCAAGGGAGTCAGCAGTCCACATGCCAGGAGAGAAATGATTTTCCCACCAAAGCAAGTCACCACTGCTGTTCTCACCTTCAGAGCTACCAATAACATATGCAAACCTGATACTTTGTCCTGAAGTATCAGGCTTAGGCTTAAATCCTACCCTTTCCCTTTCCTTCCTGGATGTTTCCTATTTATCTGGACTCCTTTAAGGAATTTCAAAAATATTTTATAAAGGATAAAAAGGATATTTTAAAAATAAATAAAGATTATTTTCGCTTGTTTAACTTTCAAGTCCATCTAAAGATGAATTCTATGATTTTTAAAGATGTTTGTAGCCTTATACTTCTAGCCAAGATAGAATAACAGGAACTGAATTTGCCATGCTGGCTGAAACAATCAACAAACAGAGAAAATGTAAGAAACAATATTTTTCCAGATACCGGACATCAGGTAGTGAAAGACTGTGATCCCTAAGAGATGGGAAACAAATGAGGTAAGTGCTACAATTGTCCCAGCTTGTTGCCTAGGGAGAGATTCCAGGATATGGAATAGGGAGGAAAAACCCAGACAGAGTTTGATGTTGTCTCTGAGTTGAGGAAACAGCTGGGAATCTGGAAAGGCTAAGGAAGCTAAATGTCACAGGACTGAGTACTATAGAGCTGCACAGAGACAGCATTTCAGAGATCTCCCGAGAGTATCCCTTGAGTATTCAGTGGAGTATAGGTCAGTGCATGCATGTGAGGGAACTGCCTAAGACCTGGAAAAGAACCATCTGAAAGGATTAGAAGTAGTAGTGCCTGTCACTTACACAACTCTGGGAAAAATGCCTGTTTCTACCAGCCCATCTGGAAAAATCTCAGATTCACAGGGCAATGAGTAGAGCACACAAGTGGATCTTATCTTAGTTTCAGGGAATAATGAGCCATAGACAGATAACTGCTCCAGTCCTTCCTAACAGATCATAAAAGTAAAAGTAGAATATGAAAATTTCAAACTATTTCCAAGGAACTTGCCTATGTTCCAGAACAAAGTTTAAGAATATTTATAGGAATACAAAAATACCCAGCAACTTACTAGATTTTAATTCACAGTGTTTGCCATCCTATAGAAAATTACCGGATATTCAAAAAAGCAGAAAAATATGACCCACAATGAGGATATAAACTGAAACTAATCCAGAACTAAAACAGATGTTAGAATTTGTAGACTAGGACATTAAAATAGTTATAATAATATCCCATATGCTCAAAAAGTTAATGTGAGATATAAAACAGATCCAAATTGAACTTCTAGAGACAAAAACTACAATGTCTGAGATGAAAAATACACTGGATGAGAATAACGAGCAGGTTAGATATTGTAGGATAAATGATTAGTGAATTTGAAAAACTAGTAATAGAAACTATCCAAAGATAGTTTTGTTTTTTCTTACTATGGGGGTACAAGTATTGTTGGGAATACATATATTGCCCCTGCCACCCCTCCC
>VBSM01002350.1:330382-341294 GCA_008086735.1 Cheirogaleus medius | reverse complement strand
TGTTCTGGGGTTCCAAAGGAATGATCCTTGCAAGAGCTGGGGAGTATGTGCTCTGGTCCTATAACGTCTTAGAGGATTTTGAGTCTGTTGAGTTAACTTTGATCTGATGTCTACACCTTCTGTCCACAGAGTTTAGTGGAAATGGGCCCCTTTCTTAAACGTCCAAGGTATCGTTAACTCTAGTGAGATGGAGACCAGTTTCCACCCCTATGTTGAAGTAGGAGGCACTGTGTAAGGCTGTGGGTTTACTATTTCTATTGGTATCTGTGGTTTGCAAGAAGGAGCCAGTTGTCAATGTAACCCAAGATCTTTGTATTGCGCTCTCAGTCTCCACATAGGATATAGAGATATCTCAGTCTTAAGCATATGTTTTGCCACTCCTGAGGGTTCCTAGAGACCTCAGGAATAGTAGCCTATTCCGTGTTTCCACTTTGCTAAGACAGGCTCTGCTCTCTAGGCACAGATCGCCTACAGCTGACTGTGGCAAGAAAACCACCCAAGTTCAATCTTGTGAGACATCCATTGAACACCACTCTCCCCTTTCTTCCCCTTTAAGCCCAGCTACTGAGGCCGCCAGCCAGGTTAGAGCAGAGGGGAGGTCTGAGACCACTTCCAGAGCAGGTCTCCACAGCGTTTCCAAGCTACAGAGTGGCTGTGGCACGCTCTGCCAGCGCTGACAGAGAGGGATCCCTGTTCGGTGGAAGACTGGGTTGGGATTGGCAGGCTGGCTCCAGACGTCCGCTGCGCTCCCTAATCCCCTGCTTGCCGAGACCCAGTAGTTTATGTGTGGGGATCTGCCCTCTCGCTAGCCAGCGCCAGCCAAAGCCTCAGCTGTACCCCCGGGCTTAGCCTCCTTTAAGGTAGAGTCCCCTCTTCCTGGGCCTGGAAATGTCCTTAGGTGGGATGTCAGATTCGGCACTCATTTCTGTGGTACAGGGTGGCAGCCACTGGGGTCTGGACCTGCAGGGACAGAACCTGTGATCCCTTCAGTGGAATGCTGGGAGATCCAAGAGTTGCCTTCACCAGAAGCCCAAGTAGATCAGCCGGTTTAGGGCGGAGGGGATGCCTGGAACCCACTTCCCTGCAGCCCTCTGCAGCCTTTCCACACTATGGGGTGGTGGTGGTGGTGCTGGGAGGCGGCTGCTGGGATTAGAGCCTCCCCCACCCATGACCGCTTCAGCGGGACGCTGGCAAGTCAAACAGTTACCTTCTCTAGAAGACCAAGCAGAACAGCCGGTTTAGGACAGAGGGGATGCCTGGAAACCACTTCCCTGCAGCCCCCTGCTGCCTTCCCAAGTTACAGGATGGCAGCGGTGGTGCTGGGATGTGGCTGCTGGGTTCAGACACTTCCTCACCTGTAACCACTGCGGCGGATGCTGGGAGGTCTAAAAGAAGCCTTCTCGAGAAGCCCAAGTAGAACAACCGGTTTAGGTCAGCCGGGATGCCTGCAAACAGCTTCCCTGCGGCGCCTTGCAGCCTTTCCAAGCTACAGTGCCTTGCAGCCTTTCCAAGCTATGGGGCGGCAGCAGTGGTGTTGAAAGGCGGTTGCTAGGTTCTGACTCTCCCCCTCCTACGCCCACTGTAGCGGATGCTGGGAGGTCAAAAAGTTTCCTTCTCCTGAAGCCCGAAAGTCCAAGGCCGTCTAGGGTAGAAGGGGAGCCTGAAAGACGCTTCCTTCACGGCCCTCCGCTAGCTGCGGCGCGGCAGCACTGGGGAAGCCGCTGCCGAGTTCGGGACCTTCCCCACTCGCCACTGCTTTGGCGGGGTGCTAGGAGGTCTGAGAGAAACTTTCTCCAGAAGTCCAAGTAGAACAACCGGTTTAGGTCAGAGGGGATGCCTGCAAACATCTTCCCCGCGGCGCCTTGCAGCCTTTCCAAGCTACGGGTTGGCAGCAGTGGTGTTGAAAGGCGGTTACTGGTCTCAGACTCTCCTCCACCCGCGCCCACTGCAGCAGATTCTGGGAGGTCAGAAAGTTTCCTTCTCTTGAAGCCCAAAAGGTTAAGGCTGCCTAGGGTCTAGGGTAGAAGGGGTGCCTGAAAGACATTTCCTGCGCGACCCTCTGCTAGCTACGGAGCGGCGCAGCGGCACTGGGGAAGTCGCTGCCGAGTTCAGGACCCAGCCCCTTTCGCCACTGCTTCGGCGGAGCGCTGCGGAGAATTCAATATGCTGCCAGCTCCAGACTCTGTTCTACTCTGCTTGTCTGTCCCCACTACCACGTCTCACCAACTTCGGGCAATTCCCCGCCTGTGTGGGTGTGGGGCTCAGCGAGGGAGGGATCGTCTCCCTGCGCACGGCAGGAGCAATGCCTCCTGTGGCCAGCCCGTGGGGCGGTAGCCGCGCGGACGCGCTCCCTCCCTATTGTATATTCCCGAGTCCTTGAGTTTTGTGGAAGATTTTTCGGTTCACCTTTGCTTGTTGTCTATGTTGTCCATATCCCAGTGTCTCTCTGCGGTCTTGCAAAGCCCATCCAGTGTAAATGCAGATCTCTTGCGTGTGGTTGTCTGCCCTCTTCACTTCTCACCCCGAGAGCCGAGAGCCAAGAGGTCAGCCCTACTCCGCCATTTTTTTTCTCCCAAAGATAGTTTTGAGGATATAAAAGAGGATATAAAAAAATGACGGAGCATTATTGAACTGCGAGACAACTTCACTGGTTTCATATATATGTAATTGGAGTTGCTGAAGGAGGGGAAGGGGCAGAAAAAATATTAGAAGAAATAATGGCACCAAATTTTCAAGATATGATGAAAACTATAAACCTGTAATTCTAAGAATTTCAACAAACTTCAAGCACAAGAAACATGAAGAAATTACACCAAGGAGTCAAATTACTCAAAACTAGTGATAAAGATAAACATCTTAAAAGCATCCAGAGGAAAAAGATACATTATGAACAGAGGAAGAAATATAAAAGTAAAAGCAAATCTTTTGCTAGAAACAATGCAAATAAGAAGATGGTGGATCAATATTTATAAAGTACTAAATGAAAAAAAAAACCCAAAACTTGTCAACCTCAGATCTATACCCAATGAAATTACTTTTCAAAAATGAAGATGAAATAGACTTTTTCAGACATAAAAAACTAAAAGAATTCATCAGCAGCAGACCTACACTACAAGAAATGTTAAAGAAAGTCCTTCAAACAAAAGAAAAATGATACCGGATAGAAATATGGATCCACACAAGAAAATAGACAGCACTGAAATGGTAACTATATGGTTAAATTTATAAGATTTTTCTTGTCATTTAAATTTATTTAAAGATAATTGACTATGTAAACAAAAATAACAATTGAGAGTGAGGTTTATAACATAAATATAAGTAAAATATATGATAACAGCAAAAAGACAGGAGAAGAGAATTATACTGTTGTTACATTCTTATTATATATATAATTAATATATATTATATGTATGTCAATACTATATGTGAAGTGATAGTGATATAATAGTACTTAAAGAAGATTGCGATAAGTTAGTGATATATACTATAAATCCTATATCAACCACTAAAATAGCAAAACAAAGAGTAATAGCTAAAAAACCAACAAAGGACATAAAATGGAATCCAATAAATATTAAATTAATCCAAAAAAAGTTTAAAAAAAGAGAAAATAGGGAATACAGAATATATGGGGAAATAAAAAGCAAACAGCAAGATGATAGACTTAAATTTGATAATATCAGTAATCACATTAAATATAAAATGGTCTGAACACCACAATAAAAAGGCAGAAATTGTCAGATTCAATTAAAAGAAAAATATGACCATATACTCTACATGAAATGTAGGGACACATATATAAAGACACAAATAGATTAAAAATAAAATGATGAAAAATATGATTCTAACACTAATCGAATGAAATCTAGAGTGGCTATATGAATATCAAAGTATATTTCAGAATAAAGAATGTTACCAGGGATAAGAAAAGGTCATTCAATAACAATCAAGGGGTCAGTTTACCAAGAAGAACGTAAGAGCTTATGAATCTAATAAGAGAGCTTCACATTACATGAAGCAAAACTAATGTAATGCAAGAATAAATAGACAAACAAAGTTAGATATTTCAATACCCATCTCTCTATAATTAATAGAGCGTGTAGACAGAAAATCATTAAGGTTATAGAAGATC
The DNA here is from genome assembly GCA_008086735.1 of Cheirogaleus medius. NCBI lineage: Eukaryota > Metazoa > Chordata > Mammalia > Primates > Cheirogaleidae > Cheirogaleus > Cheirogaleus medius. The sequence goes on along the minus strand of VBSM01002350.1, from coordinate 337,162 downwards.
TGAACAACACTATCAACAAACTCGATATATTCAACACTTATAGAACAGTCCACCCAACCACAGTATAATAAACATCCTTTTAAATGTACATGGAAGATTTCTCCAGATATTAATATGTTAGGCCATAAAATAAGTTTGAATAAAATTAAAAAGATTCAAGCCACACAAAGTACGTTCTCTGACTACCATGGAATTAAATTAGAAATCAATAACAGAAATAACTCTGGAACATTACCAATTATTTTGAAACTAAATAACACAGTTCTAAATAACCCATACATAAAGGAGAAAACTAGGGAAATTAGGAAGTATTTTGAATTGAATGAAAATAAAAACATGCCATATCAAAATTTGGTGGATGCTACTAAAACAGTACTTACAGGAAACTTTATAGCACTAAATGCCTATACTAGAAAAAAAAGTCTCAAATTAATGATCTCATCTTCTACCTGAAGAAATGAGGAAAAAACTCCAAAATAAGTGGAAGAAAGGAAATAATAAGAATCAGAGCAGAAATCAATGAAACAAAAAAACAAAACAAAACAGAAAAATAAATAAAAGATCAGTGCAACCAAAACTGGTTCTTTGAGATCAATAAAATTGTTAAACCTATATCCAAGCTGATCAGGGAAAAAAAGAGAAAAGACACAAATTAACAATACCAGGAATTGAGAGGTGACATTACGATAGCTTCTACAAATATAAAAAAGATAAGATAGTATCATAAACAACTTTATGACAATACATTTGGTGGTTTAGACAAAATGGACCCATTCCTTAAAAGACACACACTACCAAAGCTGACTCCTGAAGAAATAGATAACTTGAATAGCTCTCTATCTATTAAAGAAATTGAATTTGTAGTTAAACAATTTTCCCATACAGAAAACTCGAGGACCAAATGCCTTCATTGGTGAATTCTATCAAACATTTAAGGATAAAATAAAACTAACTTTCCCAGAAAATGGAAGAGGAAGGAATATTTTCCAACTCATTCTATGTGGCCAGCAAAATGCTGATACTAAAGACAGGCCAAAAACATTACAAGAAGAGAAAATAAGAGATTAATATCCCCCCATGAATGTAAATGCAAAAGTTCTGAGCAAAATTTAGCAAATCAAATCCAACAATACATAAAATGGATAATACATCATAACCAAGTGGGATTTATCTTAAGAAGGCAAGGTTGGTCTAACATTTCAAAATCAATCAATTTAATTTACCATATTAGCAAACTAAAAAAGAAAAATCAGATTATCATCTTAATGGAAAAAAGTCAACACCTATTAATAAAAATTCTCAAGAAACTTTGAGTAGAATAGAACTTCCTCAACCTAATAAAGGACAGCTACAAAAAGCATATAGCTAACATAAACCTTAATGGCGAAAAAAAAATGAAAGCTTTCCCTTTACGATTGGGAACAATGCAAAGATGTCCACTCTCACCTTTTCTATTCAACATTGTATTGGAAGTTTTAGCTACAAAAGTCAAGAGAGAAAGGGGGGAAAAGGTAATCAAGATTAAAAAGCAAGAAGTAAAAGTGGCTTTATGTACAACTAACATGATTGTCTATTCACAACCAATATGATTGTCTATGTAGAACATCTGATGGAATCTACAAAAAAAGCCAATATGACTAATAAGTGAGTTTAGCAAGCTTACAGGATATTAGATTGATATAAAAATCAGCTGTACTCTTATATACTACCTATGAACAATCAGAAATTGAAATAAAAATTGCCATTTAAAATAGCATGAAAGATAAGAAATTCTTAGAGATGAACCTGAGAAAAGATGTGAGAGACCTCCATAGTAAAAATGACAAAACATTACTTAGAGAAAATAGAAATATCTAAATGACTAGATATACCATGTTCATGTGTCAAAAGATTTAACGTTGTTAAATGCCAGTTCTCCCCAAATTGACCTGTAGTTTCAATATAATACCAATCAAGATTCCAGGAGGCATTTGTGTAGAAATTAACAAACTGTTTCTAAAATTCATATGGAAATGCAGAGGGCTAAACCAACATTGAAAAAAGAAGAACAAACTTGAAGGAATTACAACTACCTACTTTCAAGACTTATTGTAGAGCATAGTAATCAGACAGAGTGGTGCTGGCATCAAGATAGACAAACTGAGCAATGTAACAGAATAGGGAGTTTAAAAATAGACCCATACATATATGGAAAACTGATTTTTGACAAAGATGCAAAGGCAATTCAATGGAAAAATGATAGTCTTTTTAGTAAATTGTGCCAGAAAAAATGGATACTCGTATATAAAAAAAATGAATTTTGATCCACACCACACAACATATACAAAAATTAACTCAAAATGTATCATAGGCCTAAATGTAAAACATAAAACTACAACACTTCCAGAATAAAACATTGGAGGAAACTTTGCGACCATGTATTAGGTAAAGATGTTTTAGATGCTTTGGAGCACAATCTATAAAAGAAAAAGTTGATAAATTAGACTTCATCAAAATTGAAAACACCTGATTTTCAAAAGGTACTATTAAGAGCATGAAAAGACAAGCCACAGACCAGGAGAAAATATTTGCAAATTATATATCCTATAAGAGACTTGTAACTAGAAGAATATAAAGAATTAAAAAATATAAAGAATATAAAGAATTCAAACAATTTGGCAACAAAAAGACAACACAAATTTAAAATGATGGCCAAAAGATTTGAATAGACATTTTTCCAAAGGGAGTATACAAATAACTAATAAGCACTTGAAAAGATGTTCAACAGCATTAGCCATCAGGGAAATGCAAATCAAAATCCCACTAAAATACCACTTTATACCCATTACAGTGGTTACAATAAAAATGATGGACAATAGCCAAGTATTGGTAAGGATGTGAAGAAATTGGAACTCTAATACATTGCTGGTTGGAGTGCAAAATAGTACAGCCACTTTGGAAAACAGTCTGGTAGTTCCTCAAAAAGTTAAACGTTATTATGTGACCTAGTAATTCCACTCCTAGATACAGGCCCATGAGAAACGAAAACCTATATACACATAAAAATTTGTACATGAATTTCATAGCATCATTATTTATAATAGTCAAAAGGTAGAAACAACCCAAATGTCCTTGACTGATGAATGGATAAACAAAATGTGGCATATCCATACAATGGAATATTATCCAGCCATAAAAAAATGAAGTACTAGTACATACCACAATATAGATGAACCCTGAAAACATTATGCTAAGTAAAAGAAACCAGTCACATATCACCATATATTGTATGGTTCCATTTATATGAAATGTCCAGAATAGGCAAATCCATAGGGACAGAAAGTAGATTAGTGGTTGCTGGGGGCTGGGGGAGGGAAGATAGGGAGTGACTGCTTAACAGGCATAGGGTTTCTTTTGGAGGTGATGAAAATGTTATGGAATTAGATAGTGGTGATGGTTACACAACTCCGTGAATATCTTATTAATAAAATCACTTAATTGTACACTTTTAAAGGGTGAATGTTATGGTATATTGATTATATCTCACTAAAGCTGTTATTAAAAAAGAAAATAAAACAAATATATTCTTTCCATTTTTGTTTAGTCCTTTGTATCTTTTGTGTGTGTGTGTATTACATGGAATCTTTGGTCAATGGAAGTGGGAGGTAAGAGGGACAGAAATCCCAGTCTCACTGTGAGGAGTGACCTCATGGAGGTGAAATGTGGTGTTTGGTGTCTTACTTATTTTTTAAATCTTTTACAGAGACCTTTTCATAAAACAAGGAGACTGAGGTAGACCTCATCAGAATGGGTTCAGCTGTGGGAAGTGCAAATGTATTAGCAACACATAGCTTCAGCTCCCAGTAAACTCACACTGGTTGGACAGTGTAAGCTATGGGCCCTGGTGAAAGGAGCTTTGGCTTTTGGCTGGGGAAAGGGCATGGAAGCAGGACCTTAGAGTCATCTCTGTGCTTGTACTCAGCTTGTCCACCACTCAATCAAAGCACCCAAGTCTCTGTCCAGCCTGAGAGGTTTTTCAGGACAGGGATGTCCAACCTGTGTAGCAGAGAGTGAGTGCCAGACTTGGGTTAGAGTCCCAGCTCCACTACTTAACTAGCTGGGTGACCATGGGGAAGTCACACAACCTCTCTACGCCTTAGTTTTCTCATCTGCACAGTAGGAATAACAACATTTGCAAGGTGGTCTACAGATTGCCCCTGAAGGTCTATATGAACACACTTGACAATGCTCGTTGGTTGCATTTATATCTGAAACTCCTGGTAGAGTCATTATTGTAATGTCCTTAAATAATAAGTTTGAATGGCTATAAACCATTAATGTGCCTCCCCATATCACACACACCAGAACAGGATGTAAGTACTGATACATACTCCATTTAAAACATTAAGAATGTACAGAGCATGCTCCATATAGAAGGCCTGCCTCACACATTCTTTCGTTTAATTCTTACAACCACCTTATGATGTAGGTCCTGCTCGTTTCCCCATATACAGATAAAGAAATTGAGACTCACAGTGCTTAGATGATTTAACCTGCCATGCCACAAAGTAATGGAGAGAACAGAAATTGTTAAGTGTTTGAACAGGAGGAAGAAGAGAGCAGTGGTTAAGTGCATGGCCTGTCTAAATCCCAGCCCCAACACTCACTACCTGTGTGACCTGAGGAAACATAACTTCTCTCTGTGTGTTTCAGTTGTCTCATCTGTGAAAGGGGATAATAATAGTACCCACCTTGGTGGATGTCATAAGGATGAAATTAGTCAAATTAGTCAATACACATAAGACACAGAGAACAGTGGCTGGCACTGGTGTAGAGTGTTAACTGTGATTAATAATTCATGATAAAATTTAATTGTTAATAAAACATCAATCTAAAATGTTAGCTTGCCAATGATTAATATAACCTACTTGATGATACTTCTGTATTTGCTCACTATTATTCATTTATTTATTTATTTATATATTTAATTTTTTTTTTTGAGACAGAGTCTCACTCTGTTGCCCGGGCTAGAGTGCCGTGGCATCAACCTAGCTCACAGCAACCTCAAACTCCTGGGCTCAAGCAATCCTCCTGCCTCAGCCTCCTGAGTAGCTGGGACTACAGGCATGCGCCACCATACCCGGCTAATATATATATATATATATATATATATATTAGTTGGCCAATTAATTTCTTTATATTTTTAGTAGAGATGAGGTCTCGCTCTTGCTCAGGCTGGTCTTGAACTCCTGAGCTCAAACGATCCGCCCACCTCGGCCTCCCAGAGTGCTATGATTACAGGCGTGAGCCACCACGCCCAGCCTGTATTTGCTCACTATTTAGCAGTTGCTCAATATTGGAATGTCTTGGATGTTGACATGTTTTATGACAATTTCCCAGGCCACCAAAAATAGCTTCATCCTCAGAGGACAGGCTGGTCACCCTTATCTAGGGAAGATCCCCTTCATGCCACCTCTTTGGAACCTAGGGCCCAGGGATTGCAAAGAACCTGCATAATGTGACACACCAAATGTTATGACAAAGCTCAGACTAGAATCCAGGTCTCCATTAACCTAAGCCCATTTGAAAGGCTGTGTCGCCAGGTCTAGGACTGGAAGGGATTTGAGGACTGTGGGACTACAGTGAGCAGCTTCTCCCAAGAGTTGGTAAAGGTCATCAGACATTTTCCTGAGAGAGATGCACGATAGTTACCTTTGGTTCTTTGGCAATCTGACAACAGGAAATCTTCTCATGGCACTTTTGAGAATGTTTTCACACAAGGACAGAAATACTAAATATCTGGTAAACCTAGGCGGGGCAATAAATGCCTTTTGGTACATGTTTGTTGATGAGCTAGATGCTTTATAAATAAATATTGCAATTGCACAGATGCATCATGGCCTGCTGAGGGCATGGTAATGTGACCAGAGTGGTGCTTGTGTCTGGGCAGTGGGAGAGCTCTATCCTAAGACCCATTTCCAAAAGGACTATGGGAGGAAAATTACCTCACCCTCCTAGGTTCAGCAGTCAGGCCCTGCTGATTAACTTGACACAGACAGCTTTCTGGTGACAAAGGGACAGTTCTGGTGTTGGATAACACCATCCCATATCTTCCAGCTTGCCCACCCCACTCACTTCCTGCTTGCCTGACCTGCAGCCCTGTGTCACCAAGGAAGAAGCAGGGGACAGGCTTCAGGAGAAAATGCTTGTGGTAGAACTCCTCCCCATTGGTAGCCTGTAACCACTGCTGTGGGGTGGGACTCACGGGAGGAAGGGGGTAAGGAGCACAGACTCAGAATTGTGGGGCCAGACTTCCAGACTTAGCCCCTGTGCTGACAGGGTGGGTGATACTGGGCAGTCATGTTGCTTCTACCTGTCAAACCCGCCCCATGGCTGCCCCCAGGGGCCTCCTCAGTTCTCACTGGCCAGTGTCTGGTATGGCACACCTGGAAGGGCCCTGCAAGATCATCTACTCCAGTCATCCCATTTCACAAAAGAGGAAGATGAGGCCTAGAGAGAAGGAAGAGATTGGTCTGAGGTGTCCCCAGTCAGGAAACTACTTCCTTTCTTCTCTTTTTGGTTTTAAGCTTTTTACTTTGAGATAACAGTAGATTCTCATGCAGGTGTAAGAAATAACACAGCAAAATGCCTTGTACCCTTTACCCCCAATGCGACAGATGTCGTTTTTGAAAATGAGGTCGAAATTGGGGTGGGGCATGTATGTGTGCTAGGATAGGAGAGGAGGGAATGAGGAAAATAGAAAAGGCTATTGTTCATTCAAAGCCAGGTCTGATATGTTTT
>VBSM01002350.1:301639-315984 GCA_008086735.1 Cheirogaleus medius | reverse complement strand
GGGGACATCTGTGTCCTTAGGATACGTGTTCCGGAATTTATGGCCATTGCTGCAATGCCTGGGTGGTCACATATATGGAAGTAACTTTGATTTTTTAGGGTATAAAAATAAAAAGACTGGTGCATTCTGCACTGCAGTCTTGTACCAACTTTGTGTGTGGCTGTGTCTTTCATTTGTGTTATGTGTTCATCCCCCATCCTGCAATCATGCCACGACAAGAAGAATGGCGCAGATCCTGAGTCTGAGAGACATCGACCCAGCTTGGGCACCCAGTGGGTGACTTAGGACTGGCACTCCTCTCCTTGGTGGGGTCAGGTATCGAACTTTGGGGCCCATGAGTAAGATCTACAGACCACATTCTGTAAACCCACATCTCGATTGCATTGCCCTGGGGCACAGAAGTGATATTTGTGAATGAGCTTACTAAGGTATGTGTGCCTTCAGGGGCAGATCAGCATGCTTGAGGGCATCCCTCCTCCCATGGGAGGACCATGTGCCCAGCCCAAGCTGTGATCTTGTGCAAGGAACCTCCCAGCCCACATCACAGCCAGGGGAGACCTGCTGGTGTGAGGTCCGGCCTGCTGGCAGAGGCCTAGGAGAAGCCATGAGTTGGGGAGGGTAGAAAGGAGCAAGGCCTGCTCTAGACTGCAGGTCTCAGACATCCCCACCCCCACATGTAGACTTTTCTGGCTGAGTGGGGCCATTCCAGCCTCTCCCTGACATCTTTTCCCAGAAGCAGAGAACAGAACTTTGACCCCTGATAACAGAATTTGTGTTGCTTGAGGGCAGGCTTACCAAACCCAGATATGCCCTGACTCATTCCCAGACCTTCCCTCCCTGAAGTGGAGAATAAGGACACACTTTGAAGTCCAAGGGCCCCATCCCCCACCTGAGGCACTAGAGTGCCTCTCCAGAGGAACAAGAGCTGGTTACAGGACCCCAAAACAACATTGTAGCCTGCTCCTTCCAGTAAGTGCCACCTCCTGACAGGGAGGTCACTCTGCACATCCTTTTACGGTATCTACTGACTCATTATACAGGTTGTGGCCAATCTCACCCACAAACACCATCTACTGGCTCAGAGTCTAAACAGGGTGTGTCATTATCCAAACAAAAATCTAAAGGCAAGAAGCAACAACCAATCCAGATGGGAAGGAATCAGTAAAAGAACTCTGGAAGTATGAAAAATCAAACGGGAAGCACACCCCCAAAGAGGAACGCCAGCTCTATAGAAATGGACATTAACCAAAGTCAGAACACTAAAATGACAGAAGAATTTCAAACATGGATTGTAAGAAAACTCAGTGACATGCAATAAAAAATGGATAACCAACGCAAAGAAACCACACCCAAAAATCCACGATCTGGAAGAAATATTCACTAAAGAAATTGAAATATTAGGCTTTCTTATGGAACCCTGAGGATGTGGGAGGAAGAGAGCCCCCAACATTGCATACTTTGTGTAGCAACAATTTGGCTTTTTATCATTTTAAATATCATAAACTTTTTTTACTCGCTTTGATTTTTATATGATTGTATACATTGTAATATATTAATTATTGTAGCATTTTCAAATAAGGATTACTTTGGAAATTTTTTTTGAAAAATAAAGATTCCAGAACCACAGCAGATCTACTGTATCAGCATATCAGAGAAAGAGACTGGGATTATTTATTTAAAAATATTCTGGGAAAAATGACGGATTAGTGGTGACCTCCTAGCTCTCTCTTCTCAGAGTGGGAGGTGAACAATGTGGACAACTACACATGAATGAATCGCACTACCACAGGATCAGCTTCGTGAACCTGCAGAGAAGCAGCATGGGATGAGCAGCGCTGGGAAAAACAAAGGAGAATCGGAGAATCTACCACAAAGCCCAGAGAGTCCAAAATATACAATAGGGAGTTGAGCGTGGGACCACCATGCCCATCGGCCAGCCAGCTGGGGCAGCGTGATCTGACCCACAGTAGGACGACTCTTCCTCCACTGACCTCCACATCCACACAGGCAGGGAAGCGCCCGAAGTCGGTGCGAAGTGGTAGTGCAGGCTGAAGGGCTGTGTGGAGTACAGACAGGAGCAGGGAACATTTTGAACTCTCCTGTGTGCTGTGCTGAGTCAGCTTTGGGCGGAGATTGGGGTCTGGACCCAGCGGACACTTCCCAGTCATGCAGGAGAGAGCTTGGTGACAGATATCTCACTTTAGGAAGCTGCCAGGACCAGAACAAGGGTGGTGAATACCTTAAAGGAGGCTCTGCCCTTGGAAATCGCTGAAGATTTGGCTGGTGCTGGGTGGGACAGAGTGCAGATCCCCTGCATCTAAACAGTTGTGAGTTAGTGTGTTAGGGAAGCAGTGGGCTCAGTGGGTGGATTGGAGACAGTGTGTGAAACCCAGTCCAGCTATCCACCCTGCAGGTGGCTCCTGCGCTGGCTCTATGTGGGCAGGCATCCACCATTCTGAGAGTCCATAGCCTAAAATCACTGTGGCGTGTTGCTCTGGAAACGGTCTCAGACCTCACCCCCACACCCTAGCCCAGCTAAGCAGGTCTGGCACTTGGAGGAGGGGAATAACGAGAGAAGTCATTTGCTCCCCCAACCCTGCAATGGGTCTTTTCATCCTGGCATCTCAGGCTCTGCCTTTGAAGGGATGGAAGGGAGAGAGTGGTTGCTTTCTTGGCTGAGTCACCAGCTAGACTTCTGGGGTCTCCCTTCCCACCCAGCTGCCTGTGTTTTGCACCAAAAGAGCAGAGCCCACCTTAGAAGGGCGGAGTTGTGAAGGAGACCACTTTTCCAGCTGTGACCCAGGGAGACATTACCACCCACACTCTCCTGCAACTTGTGCCCGGGTGCTTTGTGCCATGGGGACAGAATCCACCCCCGGGCAGAGTTGAGAACGAGGCTGTTGTTCAAGCTGAAACCAGTGGCACGAGAATACTACCCCTGCTTCACTTTCTCTTCCCCACTGGCTGAAAGGGTATAGTAGCAGTTTATCAAGGCTGCCTTTCAAGCTGAGACCTATGTTCACCTCTTTACTGTGATTTGGTAGGTGGTGCCTCCAAGCCAAAGGGATAGACCCATGCCTTAGAAGTGCAGAGGGGTGAGGGAGTCTGCTTTCTGGGCTGAGATCTGCTGGGTTGCAGACAGCCCTTGGCTGTGACCAGACTACTGGTGTTTCATGCAGAAGGGACTGACCCCACCTCTGCAGGGGCTGAGTGGTGAGGCAGGTCGCTCTCTGGTCTGGGACCCGCAGTAGACTTGGGCAGGGATTCTCCAATAGCCCTGAGGTTTATACTACATACCAACTAGATAAACCCCGCCCATGGAGGGGCAGAGGAATGAGAGTAACCACTTCCTGGGCTGAAACACCTGGTAGCCCTAGGAAGTGCCCTTCCTCCAGGCCAGTGGGCTTTATTCCCCTCTGGCAGGGCAGACTCCACCCTTGGAGAAGGGTAAAAATGAGAAAAGACGTTTTCCAGGCTGGGACTTGCGGCCGTCTCATCCATCGCCTCCCTACCAGCCCACCATGACAGACTCAGACATGAAAGGAAGGGAGAAGGGAGAAAAGTCACTTTCCTGTATGACTAGTTGAATCTGTGGGACCTACAACTAAGCAAAAGGGGGCAGAGTGATGACTACATACAGTGGGTTGGTTTTGATCATCTGATAAGATCAAAACACAAGGAAGTGCCCTTAGCACCCAGGTTGTTGCCAACTTAGGAACTTGTGGTTCGGGAAGGAAAATCTTGACCATAGACCTGAGCAATTGCACAAATTGACTCTGCTCACCAGGAGCTGCTGCGCAAGAATGGTGAAAGACCTCTGAATAACATATTAGCAGCTCACCCCTAGCTACATATCTAGCAACATCTGAAGTATTCTCTCTTAGGCTCACTGATACCTGTTGCTCTTCTCACCTCTCCTAAAGTAGTAACAAGGCTCAAGGAACCCTTAGGAGTGGCAGGACATTCCCCAAAGACTGAGATAGCTGTATATCCCATTTGGGGGCTTAGAGCACAATACAAAGGTTTTGGAATACCTTGATAATTGACTCCTCCACGTAAACCACAAGCAAAAAAAGAGACAGTAAACTCATAGCCCAACACAGTGCCTCCCACCTCAAACTGGTGGTTGATAGTGGACTCATGCACACAAGAGTGATCCAACTCCTAGGTGTCTAAGCAAGGGATCCAAATTCACTAAACTCTGTAAGCAGAAGGTGAAGATGACAGGTCAAAGATAACCCAACAGACTAAAACTCCTCTAAGACAACACAAGACCAGCACACATCTCCCCAGCTCTGCCAAGGAACATCCCTTGGGAATCCCAGAATTTAGTCCATAAACCAGTCCCAGAAACTCTGGTCCTTGACAAAGTAGCCTGATGAGAAAGAACCAGTGAAAGAACACAGGAAACATGAAAGATCATAGAGGAATTCACCTCCAAAAGAAAATACTCGATCTCCACCAACAGACACTAACTTATATGATATGATTAAACTGACAGAGGGTCCAGGTGTGGTGGCTCACGCCTGTAATCCTAGCACTCTGGGAGACCAAGGCGGGTGGATCATTCAAGGTCAGGAGTTTGAAACCAGCCTGAGGAAGAGTGAGACCCTGTCTCTACTAAAAATAGAAATTAATTAATTGACCAACTAAAAATATATATACAAAAAATTATCCAGGCATGGTGGCACATGCCTGTAGTCCCAGCTACTCAGGAGGCTGAGGGAGTAGGATCGCTTGAGCCAAGGAGATTGAGGTTGCTGTGAGCTAGGCTGATGCCATGGCACTCACTCTAGCCTGGGCAACAAAGTGAGACTCTGTCTCAAAAAAAAAAAAAAAGAAGAAGAAATTAAACTGACAGAGGAAGAATTCTGAATATAGATTGTGAGAAAACTGAATGCAATTGAAGAGAAAATAGAATTCCAACATAGAGAAACCATAAGAACAATTCAGGAAATGAACAAAAAATTCTCCAAAGAAATTGAAATACTACAGAAAAACCAAACAGATATTTTGGCAAGAAGTAAGCATTCAAGGAACTCCAAAATACATTGGAAAGCCTCAAGAACAGAATGGATCATGCAAAGGAAAGAATCTCAGAGCTTGAAGATAATGCTGCAGTGCTAAACAAATTAGAGGAAGAAAGAGAACACAGAAACATGAGACAAAACCAAAACTTACAAGAAATGTGGGATTATGTAAAGAAGCCAAATCTCATACTGATTAGGATCCCAGAGGGAGAAGAAGAAAATTCACAAGGGCTGGAAAATTTATTTCACGGAATACTGGAGGAATATATTTCGGGGCTGGCCAGAAATCTTGATATCTAGATACAAGAAGTACACAGAAGTCCTGGGAGACTCAATGTGAAAAGGCGAACACCTCACCACATGGTTATTATGCTGTCCAAAGTAAACATGAAAGAAGCAATCCTCCGTGCAGCGAGATGAAAGCAACAAGTAAACTACAAAGGAAAGCCTATCAGACTAACTGCAGACTTCTCACTGGAACCTTACAGCCAGAAGGGATTGAGTGCCTATCCTTAATCTTCTAAAACAGAATAATGCCCAACTTAGAATTCTATATCTGGCAAAATTAAGTTTCATCTACGAGGGAGAAATAAAGTCCTTCTCAGACAAGCAATCACTGAAGGAATTTACAAAGACCAGACCAGCCCTACAGGAAGTACGAAGAACTGCCTTACACACCAAACAGCACAATAGACACTCCTCAAAGTAAAATCATTCAAGAGTTAAAGGCTAGAAATTGGACTGCATGATGGCTCAAGGAGTAAAACAAAACAACAGGATTTCATTCAACAATACAAATAGAAATCTTCCTTAAAGTTCAATCTTCTCAATAAATGTGAATGGCTTAAACTGTCCTCTAAAGAGACATAGACTGGCAGAGTGTATAAAAATCCACAAGCCTAGTATCTTTTGTCTACAGGAAATGCATCTAACCCACAAAGATGCCTTCTGGCTGAAGGTCAAGGGATGGAAAATTATCATCCAGGCAAACAGAAATCAAAAGAAAGAAGGAGTAGCTATACTATTTTCAGATAACATAAGCTTTAAAATAGCAAAAGTAAAAAAGGATAAAGATGGCCACTATATAATGGTGAAAGGGAAGATCCATCAAGAAGATTTAACAATTTTTAACATTTATGCATCCAATGCACGAGCACCCAATTACATAAAGCAACCCTTGTCTGATCTAAATACTACATTAAACAATACTGCCATAGTAGCAGGAGACTTCAGCACTACACTGAATGAACTGGATAGATCTTCCAAACAGAAAATAAGCAAAGAAATAATGGACTTAAACAGAACTCTTGAACAAAAGGGTCTGACGGAACTCTATAGAACATTCCATCCAAATAAAGTTGAATTTACATTCTTCTCAGCAGCCCATGGAATCTTCTCCAAAATTGATCACATACTAGGCCACAAATCAGATCTCAAAAAATTCAAAAAAAAGAAATTATACCATGTATCTTCCCTGTCCATAGTGGTATAAAATTAGAGTTCAATTCCTACAGAAATACTCACCACTTCACAAAGTCATGGAAACTAAACAATCTATTATTGAAGAATTATTGGTTCAAAGAGGAAATTCAGAGAGAAATCAAGGGTTTCTTTGAACTAAATGATAATGGAGACACAAGTTATCAAAACCTGTGTGATACAGCAAAAGCATACCTGAGAAGAAAACTAATAGCAATACATGGTCACATCCAAAATACAGAAAACTTATCAACTGACAACCTAATAAGTAGACTCAAGGAATTGGAAAAGTAACAGCAAACCAATTCCAATCCTAGTAGAAGAAAAGAAATAACTAAGATCAAAGCAGAAATAAATGAAATTGAGAACACGATAATTGTATGGGAGATCGACAAAACCAGAAGCTGGTTTTCTGAAAAGATAAACAAAATTTACAGCCCTCTTGCTAGATTGACAAGAATTCAAAGGAAAAGGACTCTAATAAACACAATTAGAAATGTAAAAGGAAAGGTCAAAACAGACATCACAGAAATACAAAACATTATTTTTGATTACTATAAAAAACTATACACACAAAAACTACATAATGAGGAGGAAATGGACAAATTTCTGGAAACATACAACCTCCCTAAATTCACCCAGGAGTTAACAGAATTTCTGAATAGACCAAGCTTAAGCTCAGATATTGGAGCAGCAATTAAAAATCTCCAAAAATTCAAAAGTCCCTGACCAGATGGCTACACTTCAGAGTTATACAAAACATACAAAGAAGAACTCATACCTATACTACAGAAATTATTCCACAACATTGAATAAAATGGTATCCTTCCTAACTCATTCTACAAAGCCAATATAACCTTGATACCAAAGCCAGGAAAGAACGCACAAAAAAGAAAATTACAGACCAATATGCCTCATGAATATAGATGCAAAAATCCTCAACAAAATTTTAGCAAATAGAATTCAGCAGCACATGAAAAAAATAATTCACCATGACCAGGTGGGCTTTATTCCAGGGATGCAAAGCTAGTTCAACATATGCAAATCTATAAAGGCAATTCACCTCAGAAATAAAAGGAAGACCAAAGACCATATGATTCTCTCAGTAGATGCAGAAAAAGCATTTGACAAAGTCCAACACACTTTTATGAGAAAAACTTTTAACAAAATAGGCATAGATGGCTCATAACTTAAAATTATCAAGTCCATTTATGACAAACCCACAGCCAATATCACACAGAATGGGGAAAAACTGAAAGCATTCCCACTTTGAACTGGAGATAGACAAGGATGCCCACTATCTCCACTTCTGTTCAACATAGTGCTCGAAGTCCTAGCTATAGCAATCAGGAAAGAGAGAGGTATTAAGGACATCCAAGTGGGGGCAGATGAGATCAAACTCTCGCTCTTTGCCAATGATATATTATATCTAGACAACACCAAGGATTAGTCCAAGAGACGCCTAGATTGATAAATGAATTAAGTAAAGTCTCAGGTTACAAAATCAATACACGCAAATCAGAGGCATCCATATAGGCCAATAACAGTCAAGCCAAAAGTCAAATGAAAAACGCAATACCTTTTACTATAGTCCCAAAGAAAATTAAATATCTAGGAATATATTTAACAAAAGATACGAAAGACTTATACAAGGAGAACTATGGAACGCTAAAAAAAGAAATTGTAGAAGATGTAAACAGATGGAAAAATCTACCTTGCTCATGGATTGGCAAATCAATATCATTAAAATGTCAATGTTACCTAAAGTGACCTACAGAATTAATGCAATCCCTATCAAAGTACCATCATCATTCTTTAAAGACTAGAAAAAATAATTCCTCTCTTTGTATGGAACCAGAAAAAACCTCGTATAGCCAAAGCAATCTTAAATAAATAAAACAAACTGGGAGGTATCAGTCTTCCTGAC
Source organism: Cheirogaleus medius (assembly GCA_008086735.1). Classification (NCBI taxonomy): domain Eukaryota; kingdom Metazoa; phylum Chordata; class Mammalia; order Primates; family Cheirogaleidae; genus Cheirogaleus; species Cheirogaleus medius. The sequence continues at coordinate 307,548 of VBSM01002350.1, read as the reverse complement.
TTTAAGCTGTACTACAAAGCAATAATAATTAAAACACCTTGGGATTGGCACAAGAACAGAGACATTGATCTTTGGAACAGGACTGAGATTCCAGAGATGAAACTATCTGCTATGGTAATCTAATCTTCAATAAAGGAGACAAAAGTATACACCTGGGAAAAGAATCTCTTTTTAATAAATGCTGCTGGGAAAACTGGATAGCTACATGCAGAAGAATGAAACTGGATACCTACCTCTCACCGCTCACAAAAATCCACTCAAGATGGATAACAGACTTAAACCTAAGGCATGGAACCTTAAGAATTCTAGAAAATGTTGGGACGACCGTTTCAGACTTTGGCCTAGGCAAAGAATTTTAGAAGAAGAACCCCAAAGCAATCACCGCAGCAACAAAAACAAACAAATGGGATCTGATCAAAATAAATAGCTTTTGCACAGCCAAGGAAACTATCATTAGAGCGAATAGACAGCATACAGAATGGGAGAAAATATTTGCTCTCTACCCATGTGATACAGGTCTGATAACAAGAATCTATCTAGAACTTAAAAGAATCAGCAAGAAAAAAATCAAACAACCCCATCAATAAATGGGCAATGGAAATGAACAGAAACTTTTCCCAATTAGACAGAATAATGGCCAACAAACATACAAAAAAAATTCTCAACATCTCTAATCATTAGAGAAATGCAAATCAAAACCACAATGAGATATCACATAACCCCAGTGAGATTGGGCTCTATCAAAAAATTGCAACACAACAAATGCTGGCGAGGATTTGGAGAGACAGGAACACTCTTACACTGCTGGTGGGACTGCAAATTAGTGCAACCTCATGGAAAAGAATTTGGAGATACCTCAAACAGCTAAAAATAGAAATACCATCAGTCCAGCAATAGCACTATTAGGCATCTACACAAAAGAGCAAAACACATTCTATAATAAAGACATCTGCACCTGAATGTTTATGGCAGCACAATTCACTATTGCAAGGAAGTGGAAACAACCCAAGTGCCCGTCAATTCATGAGTGCATTATTAAAATTTGTTATATGTATACAATGGAATATTACCCCATTATAAGAAATGACAGTAATCTTGCACTTCTTATATTTTCCTGGATTGAGCTTGAGCCTATTATCCGAAGTGAGGTAACAGAGATCGGAAGAATGTACTCACCACATGTACTCGCCAACAAATTGGTACTGACTGAGTAACACTATGGTGCTCACATGGTGGTAGTGTTCTCCAGGGATTAGGGGGTTGGGGGTGTAGACTCACAACTGAGGGATGCAGTGGGCATTGTAGAGGGGAACGGCATGCCTCCAACCCTTGCTAGGGCGAGGAAAAGATATAAAATGTAACCAAAATGTTTGTACTCTCATAATTTCTTGAAATAAAAAAATAAAAATATTCTGCAGATAATATTCACCATTGTTAAAGTATAGAAAATATTGAGTCATATAAATTGCAAAAATAAAAACTCAATTTTATTTAGGAAACTTATATCACAAGAATAACCAGGTGGCCAATTTTTTGTTCTCAGTTTTCCTTTGGGTATTTTAGCAATGCATAGATATTCCTGAGGAGCTGCTGAAGCAAGTTTTTCCAGATCTAATGCCAAAACGATAACTATTGTGTTGATAGCATTTGCCCAGAGGCACTGCTTGTGTAGAAAATTCTGTTTTATCTTCACCTGATTTGTGGTCCTTTCTCAAAAATATGACTGAGCACTGTGGTCTTTAAGGAAGGTTTCTGTTGTTTGATCGATTTTGGTTGTTATTAAAAGGGTGAACACCTTCATTAAGCACTGATTATATTAGTTTCAAGTTATTCTTCATTTTGGCTATGAGGGTTATTTAGTTAGCATGATGAGGAATTAGATGATTTAACTATTAGCTAATAGGAATGTTAATTATGATAGAAAATCCTAAATTATGGCATGTGATTAAATAGAAAGAGAAAAGAAATACATTACACAGAATGGAAATAATTGCTCACTGCACATTCTTTATAATAGTATTTATATATACTAGCTATTACTAGTTAACTGTACAGATTTGTCAAAATGCAACTGAAATATTAACTGTTACTTTTTCAGTGCTACAAAACATCAAAAATACTGAGTTAAAAAGTTTTCTACCAACATTTGAAAACTTACTCCAATCTGATCAGAGATACTGTTAGTAAGATCTTTTATGTTTATGAAATATTTTTTATTCCACTAAACAAACTGCTATTAGAAATTTAAAGAAAAGAATTTGAAATATTAAAGAAAAATGAAACTGAACTCCTGGAAATGAAGAATCTATTCAAGGAACTAAAAAGCAATGTGGAAAGTCTCAAGAACAGGGTAGATCAAACAGAAGAAATAACCTCAGAGATTGAAGATAAGAACTTCCAATTAAATAAGTAAGTCACATAGATAGACCAGAGAAATAAGAGAAAAGAGCAAAGCTTACAAGAAATGTGGGATTATATGAAGAAACCTAATGTGAGGGTTATGGGGATTTCCAAAGGGGAAGAAGAAAACATGCAAGGGTTGGATTAGCTATTTGAAGATGTAATAGATGAAAATTCCCAGGCCTTGATAAAAATCTAGATATCCAAGTACAAGAAGCTCAACGGAACCCTGGGACATTTGATGCAAACAGGAAGACACCACGACATGCAGTCATCAGACTGAACAAAATATCAACTGAAGAGGCCCTTCTACAAGCTGTAAGATGAAAGAAGCAAGTAACATACAAAGGAAAGCCAATCCAAATAACGTCAGATTTCTCAACTGAAACAATACAGGCAAGGAGTGACTGGGGCCCCACTCTCACTCTTCTGAAACAGAATAATTACCATCCTAGAATCTTGTACCCTGCAAAACTAAGTTTTGTATACAAAGGAGAAATAAAGACATTTTCAAATAAGCAAAGACTGAGGAAATTCATCAAAACAAGATCAGCCCTCCAAGAAGTACTCAAAACAGTGTTACACATGGATCAGCACAATAAACACTTACGAAAGTAAAAACACTCAAAACCTAAAGATGAAAGGCCAGATACCACAATGGTAAACATTGAGAAAACAAAGCAACAAAGCAACAAAGTTTAAGCCAACATAATGAACAGAAATCTGCCCCACCCGTCAGTTCTCTCAATAAATGTGAATGGCCTGAACCCCCACTCAAGAGACATAGGCTGGCCGAATGGATAAAAAAAATACAAGCAAAGTATCTCCTGCCTTCAGGAAATGATGCATTTAGACTAAAGGAAAAGGGGTGGAGTACAATATTTCAAGCATATGGAAGCCAAAAGAAGGCTAGCATGGTGGTTTTGATTTCAGATAACTTAGTTTTTAAATCAACAAAAGTAATGAAAGACAAAGAACGTCACTATATAATTGCTCTTGTCTTCAACAAGAAGACATAACAATTCTAAATATGTATGCACCCATCTTAGGTGCACCCAAATTCATAAAGCAAACTCTACTTGATCTAAACAAATTGATAAACAACAACACCATAATAGCTGGAGACTTCAACACCCTGCTGATAGCACAGGACAGATCCTCCAAAGAGAAAATTAAGAAAGAAATAATGGACTTATATAAAACTCTAAACAATTGGGCCTGACTGACATTTACAGGACTTTCTACCCCAAAACCACTGAATATACGTTCTTCTCATCAGCTCATGGGACAATCTCTAAGACTGACCATATCCTAGAACACAAAACATATCTCAAAAAATTTAAAAGAATAGAAATTATACCATGAATCTTTTCTGATCACAGTGGAATAAAAGTAGAAATCAACCCTAACAGAAACTGTCATTTCTACACAAAGTCATGGAAACTAAATAACCTTCTGCTGAATGATTACATCATAAATGAGGAAATAAAGATGAAAATCAAAAGATTCTTTGAACTAAATGACAAAAGAGACACAAGTTATCAAAATCTGTTGAACATAGCTAAAGCAGTCCCGAGAGGAAAATTTATTTCCATAAATGCCTATATCCAAAAGTCAGAAAGATCACAAATAGACAACCTAATGAATCAACTCAAGGAGCTGGAAGAAGAAGAACAGACCAACCCCAAACAAAGCAGAAGAAGTGAAATCAAAAAGTTCAAGTAAGAACCAAATGAAATTGACAACAGTGATACTATATGCATGAGTAATAAAATCAAAAGTTGGCTCTTTCAAAAAATAAACAAAATTGACATGCCTTTGGCTAGTCTAATGAAAAGTAGAAAAGAGAAATCTCTAATAAGCTCCATCAGGAAAATAAAGGAGAAATTACAACTGATGCCATGGAGATACATGATATAATGTATTAATACTACAAAAACCTCTATGCACACAAACTTGAAAATGTGGAGGAAATGGACAAATTCTTAGAAACACGTAGCCTCCCTAGGCTCAACCAGGAAGAAATAAGCAGACCAATATCAAGTACTGAAATTGAAACAGGATTAAAAACATTCCTAAAAAGAAAAGTCCCAGACCAGATGGATTCACAACGGAATTTTACCCAACCAACAAGGAAGAACTGGTGCCTATCCAGCAGAAATTATTCCACAACATAGAGAAGGATGGAATCCTTCCCAACACATTTTATGAAGCCAATATAACCCTGAAACCAAAGCCATGAAAGGATGCAACAGGAAAGGAAAACTACAGACCAATATCCCTTATGAATATAGATGCAAAAATTCTCAACCAAATCCTAGCTAACCGAATCCAGGTGCTTATCAAGAAAGTAATCCATCACGAACAAGTGGGCTTCATCCAAGAGATACAGAGATGGTTCAACATACAGAAATCTATAAATGTAATTGACCACATAAACAGAAGCAAAAACAAAGACCATATGATTGTCTCAATAGATGCAGAAAAAGCATTTGACAATGTTCATCAACCTTTTATGATAAGAACACTTAACAAAATAAGCATAGATGGGGCTTACCTAAAAATAATACAAGCCAGATATGACAAGCCCTCAGCCAACATCATACTGAATGGGGAAAAATTGAAAGCATTCTCACTTAGAACTGGAACAAGGCAAGTTTGCCTACTATCTCCACTTCTATTCAACATAGTGCTAGAAGTCCTTGTTATAGCAATCAGACGTGAAAGCATAATTAAGGGCATCCAAATGAGGGCAGGAAAGATCAAACTCTCACCCTTTGCTGATGATATGATATTATATCTAGAAAACCCCAAGGGATTCAACCAAGAGACTCCTTGAAATGCTAAATGAATTCAGTAAAGTCTCAGGATACAAAATCTATACAAACAAATCAGAGGCATTCATATATGCCAGTAACAGTCAAACTGAGAACCACATGAAAGAGTCAATCCCCCTCACAATAGCAATAAAGAAAATAAAGTACCTAGGAATATATTTAACTAAGGAGGTAAAAGACCTCTACAGGGAAAACTAAGAAACACTGAGGAAGGAAATAGCAGAGGACGTAAACAGGTGGAAAACCATACCACGCTCGTAGGTCGGCAGAATCAACATTGTTAAAATGTCTATACTACCCAAAGTGATCTACAGATTCAATGCAGTCTCTATTAAAATACCATCATCATTTTACACACATCAAGAAAAAATAATTTTACACTTCGAATGGAACCAGAGAAGACCCTGTATAGCAAAAGCAATCCTAGGCAATAAAAACAAAATGGGAGGTATCAATTTAACAGACTTCAAACCATAGTACAAGGCTATAGTGATTTAAAAAGCTTGGCACTGGCACAAGAACAGGGACTTTGACCAGTTGAACAGAACTGAGAACCTAGATATAAAACCATCCTCATATAGCCATCTAATCTTTGTCAAAGCAGACAAAATCATACAATGGGGAAAAGAATGCTTATTCAATAAATGGTGCTGGGAAAACTGGATAGCCACA
>VBSM01002350.1:279402-301539 GCA_008086735.1 Cheirogaleus medius | reverse complement strand
AAAAAAAGAAATGATCAGGGATGGTGTGAGTGGGTGTAATGCTTCATCATTGCTAAACTTTCCTCCTGGCTGGACTACACTGACAGAGGAAGGGAAGACTCATGTTCACACAATGGCTCCACTTCAGAGATGCCACGGTCATGCAGACCCAGGCCTGCCCTGGAGCACCTATGCTAGAGATTTCAGAGGCAGCTGGGTCACACCAGCTCCCCAGCAGGAGCACTTTTGGGGACAGGCATGTGACAAGTCAGTTCCAGCAGGGCTGCAGAGACCAAGGAGCTGGAAAGTGCTCCTTCAGGAGATGATTGGGCCACAGAAGTACAGAGGGAGTCTTTGGCAGCAGCAGGGAACAGAAGGGAGTCAGTTCCAAAATATGTTAAGAGCTCCATCCTGGTCCAGGCATGCAGGTATGCAGGGCTATAAGGCTCAGTGCTTCTCTGCCCCTCCACATGTCTCTGCCATCAGCCACCTAGGCCCTGGATGGAGCCCAAACTTCATTCCCTGTTCCAGGGCTAGGACAATGGGGATAAAAAATCCCTGAAGAGTTGGGAGAGTGAAGACCCTTTATGGCTTGGAAAGCAGAAACTTGGATATCCTTTAAAAACTGTACTTCATCAAATCATGCATGTGCTGTTATGAATGGAATCACATTCCCCCCAATTTATATGGTGACATCCAAACCTCCAGTACCTCAGAATATGACTTTATTCAGAAATAGGCTCATTGCTGATACAATTAACTAAGATGAGGTCATACTGGAGTGAGATGGGCTCTAATTCAATATGACTAGTATTCTTATAAGAAGGGAAAATTTGGACACAGAGACACACCAGGAAGAATGCCATATGAAGATGAAGGCAGAGAGCAGGGTGATGCTTCTACAAGACAAGAAATGCTAAAAATTGCTAGAAAACCGCTGAACGTTAGAAGAGAGGCATGGAACAGCCCTCAGAAGGAACCAACTGTATTAACACCTTGTTCTTGAACTTCAGCATCCAGAACAGTGAGACAATACATTTCTGTTAAGTCACCACCTAATTTGTAGTACTTTGTTACAGCAGCCCCAGCATTCAACTGACCATACATCATGCACACACACACACACACACACACACACACCACCCTACCTATAGGTATGAATTCCTTTTTCCATCTCTACAAAATAGAGGAGACACATTCATGGAGAAGCAGGGAACAGCAGGGGTTGTGTGTGTACAAAACATTATCTACGTTTAAATCAACTTCCCATTTATATTTTACATTGATGCAGAGATGCATAATACAAATAAGTCGCTACTTCTGTACAGTATTCTATAGACTCAAAAATACCTCCACATTCACAATATTTCTAAAGCCTCCATCAACAGACTGGTGGGCAGCACTATCCTAAGTGTTCAGAAGAAGAAATGATGATGCTGTAAGGTGGGATGCTTTGTCTAACGCTATATGACTAGGAGGCAAGGGGCAGAGTACAGTATTCTCTCTGTCACCCCAGCGTGTGAATGTTCCTGTGCCTGGGTGAGGATGCATAGGTGATGTGCACTTGCTGGGAGAGGCCAGGGCTATTTTTTTAAGGAAAAACTCAGTTGACTACTTAGCACTTCCCTTAGTGTCTTCCCAGCCAGTGTGATGGCATTCTGCCTACTTTAATTGCAGACATTTCTGCCACCTTGGCTTCTTATGACTGCATCTTTCTTTTGACTGACTTAAATTGTCTTCTCAACTTAATCCTGGGACAATCCTCTCTCCGACTGGGGAAGCACTTGACAGAATCAAAGCTCTTTCGTGTTCCTTATTCCATTTGCAACTCACAGAGTTCTAAGGAGAGAGGCAGGGCATGTAATGTTATCATCTTTTACTATTGAGGCAAAGTTAGGGGGGAGTGATTTGTCTATCATTGCTAAGGTAGTTGGGGCTCAAATTCCAATCCTCAAGTTCAGTGTTATTTATAACAATGGATATTGATTACTGAGTACTTACTATAAGCCAGGCACTGCCCTACATGCTTGGAGGACACTGTCTCATTGAACTCCTTCATTTTCCAGATGAGGAGTTAAAGACTGATCAACATTTAAGTGCACATATAGTAATAATATTCATCGGGTGTCGGGTAGATGGGTTGGGGGGAAGGGGATGGGTATATACACACCTTACAAGTGTGGTGCTCACTGTGTAGGGGATGGACATGTTTGAAGCTCTGACTTGGGTGGGGGAAAGGCAATATATGCAACCTAAACATTTGTACCCCCATAATATGCTGAAATAATAATAATAAAAAAACTGAGATAAGAGAGGCAAACTGCCCAAAGTCAGAAGGCATGTAAGTGGTGAAGCCAGGATGTAATTACAGGTCTGGCTGACTCTGTAGCCTGGTTTGACATAATCACACAATCCTGTCTCCTCTGGGTCACCTTGAGAGATAAGGATGTGAACAAGTGGCCAGGCTGATAGTTTGTTCCCACTCCCCAGTTGTGAGGAATGGCCCTAAATGCCCATCACCCAGCTAGTAGGCCAGTAATCCATCTAGGAAATCCCCTGGCTCAGGGCCTAGCTCCTGAGGGCTATTTAGAGACAGTCTCATTCCTTCCCCCTAACTCCTGAAACCCGAGGGCCAGCTCTCTTGGAGCCTGGTGAACAACAGCCACACAGGAATGCTCCAGTGACACCTTCCTTCTTGCCCAGAGCTGGCCTGGAGCCCAGCTGACATAAACCAACATATTGCCCAGTGCAGGTGACAGGAACCCATGCAAGTGAGTCATCCTTGGAATCTTTCAGCGCTGGATAGGAGAGTCCATCGAAGTAGCAGTCACTCTTGCCTGGGACATTTCCCTCTCCTGAGAGGGTCCTATAGAGCTGGTGACTGGCGGATGTGCATTGGCCCCATCTGCTAGAGTTGGTGATGCAACTTACTCACCTATGACACAATAGTTTGGCCCTTATGTATAGTTTGAGAGAAAGAGAAAAATCTTCCTAGAGAGAAAACATTTCCTCCAGGAATTGTAAGCTCTGGGGATTTACAAGGGAACAGCACAGATGCTAAACTTACATGCTGGGGAAGAAGGCAGGTGCCAGGCTAAATAAAGAAATGTGAGCACATACACAGAGAACACACTCCTTTATTTCCACAGGGAGGCATAAATGTATATTAATGAGGATTCTGAATGCCAAGAAATTAAATAACAAAATAAACATCACAGTAAACACCAAAGCCCCAGAGTTGGCCGCAATCATTTACTATGGAAGGGGCAGAGGATTTCTGACTGTCTCCCCTGCTCTGGAGCCCTTCAAAGCTTCAAAAAGATAACTACCCTGCTTGTAGGGCTGGTACTTGACACTCTATAAATAAGACAAGCTCATGAGTTCAGCCACTGATACTGGAGAGATGCCTTAGGAAGTCATTGCATGTGCTCAAAGGCACTAGAGCAAGGATGTGGGCTAGGATTCATGTTCTAGGCAAGGAGCTCTATATGAAATCTGAAGCAAATTGGTTTCCTGGTCCCAAGGGGTGCAAATACCTTCAGATGTGGTAGGAGATGTGGAGGGGAGAGGCAAGTGAAGAGGGAACCTAAAGAGGACAGCCTCTTCCCATGATCCCTATACCACAAAAGGAGGAGGGGTCCTTAATGTATGGCCTGGGAGGGAGGGCATGGGTATGAGTGTCTGCTCCCATACAGGCCTATGCCAGCTCTTTCCTGCTGGCCAGGTAAGCATATATGGGCCAGCTGCACCAATGCTACACAATCATGCTTTGGGCCTGTGGTGGATATCTATCCCTTTTTTGACTTCCCAGTACTTTCCCAGGTCTGAGAAAGCTGAAAGCACTAGTTACTTACTTTCCTAGATTCCTTTTGAAGCTAGAGCAAAGTACATGACAGAGGTTCAGGCAATTAGATTTGGTCAGTGCTACTGATGAAGAGAAGCAGAGTCAGTAGAGAATCTATCACCGCACTTCATTTCCTAGAACAGCTAGACCACTGGTGCCAGGTGCCAGCAATAGTGATATTGGTGGATAAGCTATAGGGTCTACTTCTCTGTGGTGCAACAAAGGTGTTCTCATCAGACTAATTCTGTTCCATTACTTTGTCTGTGGATTTGATCACATGGCCACCGAGCCTGATTCTCTAATCCTCCCAGCAATTCTGTGAACTTCCCAATACCCTTGCTATAAATCCCTTTTCTGCTTAAATCATTCAGGGTTAGTTTCTGTTGCTTACAACTAAGAACTGTGAGAGGACCCATACATCTTTGTTGAGATCCTGGAATATATACTTCCCTATTCTTCCAAAGCCAAGCCATCCTTTGAGGTGCAACACAAATCTTCTCTAAAAAGCACAGCCTAAGTATTCCACTTATTCTAACAGCATTTCCTGAGTATCTGTTGTAGGCCAGGCACTGTGCTATGTGCTGAGGATGTACAGATAAATTGGAACCTGTTCCTTTACTTAAAGAGTTCCCCCTATAGTGATAAATGAACAATTAAAAAGAAATGTGATGAGGGCTATACTAAAGGTAAGATAAATCCCTGGCTCATGACTGCCTAATCATAATGGAAAAATCAGAGTTGAAAAGTTGAGGGTTTCACCTTTGATAATGGAGGATTAGCCTTCCCACCAAAAAGAAATAAAAATTCCAGTTGAAGCATTAAAAAAGCAGATTCTTTAAAATATCAAAGATCTAAAACTATAATAAGAATTATAAGAAAGAAACACAGAACCAGAAAGGTGATTCCAACATTTCGGGCCTCCTTGTACAAGGAAAATATTATTGGAAAATAAAAAACCCAGAATCAAATGGAAATTTGACAACAGAAAAATAAAATAAGCAAAGTAATGAACTCAATATATAGGTATAATAACAGATTATATATAGCTAAAGAAAGAACTGATAAATTGGAAACAGCCAAAATATGTACAGATAAATAAATAGAAAACACAGAACATAGAGTAAGGGACATAGAAGATAGAATGAGAATGTTTAACCTATGTGTAATTAGCATCTGAAGAGGAAAGATAAAAAGAGAGAAAGTGGGGACAGAAGAAATATATGAGCCTCTTGGTTGAATCATTGGGATTTTCTAGATATAATATCGTATCATCAGAAAAGAGTGAGAGTTTGACCACTTCTGCTCCCATTTGGACACTCTTAATTCTCCTCTCTTGTTTGATTGTTCTGGCAAGGACTTCGAGCAGTATGCTGAATAGAAGTGGAGATAGTGGGCAACCTTGTCTGGTTCCTGTTCTAAGTGGGAATGCTTTCAATTTTTCCCCATTCAGTATGATATTGGCTGTTGGTTTATAGCATATGGCTATAATAATTTTAAGGTATGTCCCATCTATACCTATTTTGTTAAGAGTTTTTAATCATAAAAGTGTGCTGGATTTTGTCAAATGCTTTTTCTATGTCTATTGAGAGAATCATATGATCTTTGTTCTTGCTTTTATTTATGTGGTGAATTACATTTGTAGATTCGTGTATGTTGAACCATCCTTACATCACTGGAATAAAGCCCACCTGGTTATGATGAATTATATTTTTGATCTGCTGTTCGATTTGGTTTGCTAAATTTTTGTTGAGGACTTTTTCATCTATATTCATGAGGGATATTGATCTATAGTTTTCTTATTTTTGTTGTGTCCTTTCCTGGCTTTGGTATCAAGGTGATATTGGCTTCATAGAATGAGTTGAGGAGGATACCATCCTTCTCAATGTTGTGGAATAATTTCTGCATGACTTTAGTAAAGTCTCAGGATACAAAATCAATGCACAAAAATCAGTGGCATCCATATACACCAATAACAATCAAGCTGAAAATCAAATCAAAGATGCAACACCTTTCACAATAGCATCAAAGAAAATTAAATAATTAGGAATATATTTAACAAAAGAGGTGAGAGACCTATATAGGGAAAACTATGAAACACTGAGAAAAGAAATTGTAGAAGATGTAAACAAATGGAAAACCCTACCATGCTCATGGATTGGCAGAATCAATATTGTTAAAATGTCCATACTACCTAAGGTGATCTACAGAATCAATGCAATCCCTATCAAAATACCATCATCATTCTTTACAGATCTAGACAAAATAATTCTATGCTTAGTATGGAACCAGAGAAGACCTCATTTAGAAAGCATTCTTAGAAAAATAATAAATTGAGAGGCATCAGTCTACCAGACTTCAGGCTTTGCTACAAGGCTATAGTAACCAAAAACAGCATGATATTGGTACAAGAACACAGACATAGACCTTTGGAATAGGACTGAGAACCCAGATATAAAACCATCCTCATATTGTCATCTAATGTTTGACAAAGCAAACAAAAATATACATGGGGAAAAGAATTTCTATTCAATAAATGGTCCTGGGGAAACTGGATCCCCACCTCTCTCCTCTCACCTCTCACAAAAATCAACTCATGATGGAAAACAGACTTAAACCTAAGGCATGAAACCTTAAGAATTCTAGAAGAAAATGTTGAGAAAAGTCTTAAAGACATCAGCCTAAGCAAAGAATTTATGAAGAAGACCCCAAAAGCAATCACAGCAGCAACAAAAATAAATAAGCGGGACTTGATCAAATTAAAAAGCTTCTACACAGTGAAGGAAACTATCATTAGAGTGAATAAACAGCCTACAGAATGGGAGAAAATATTTGCATGCTACACATCCGATAAAGGGCTGATAACAAGAATCTATATAGAACTTAAGAAAATCAACAAGAAAAAAATCAAACAACCCCATCAAAAAATGGGCAAAGGACACGAACCAGAACTTTTCAAAAGAGGACAGACTAATGGCCAGCAAATATATAAAAAAATGCTCAACATCGCTAATCATTAGCAAATGCAAATCAAAACCACAATGAGATATCACCTAACTCCAGTGAGATTGGCCTGTATCAAGAAATCTCAAAACAACAAATGCTGGTGAGGATGTGGAGAGACAGGAATGCTCTTACACTGCTGGTGGGACTGCAAATTAGTGCAGCCTCTGTGGAAAAGAATTTGGAGATATCTCAAAGAGCTAAAAATAGAAATACCATTCGACCCAGCAATAGCATTATTAGGCATCTACCCAAAAGAGCATAAGACATTCTATTATAAAGACATCTGCACCTGAATGTTTATGGCAGCACAATTCACTATTGCAAGGACATGGAAACAACCCAAGTGTCCATCAATTTATAAGTGGATTATTAAAATTTGGTATATGCTTACAAGGGAATATTACTCAATTCTAAGAAATGACAGTGAGCTAGCACCACTTATATTATCCTGGATTGAGTTTAAGCCCATTATCCAAAGTGAGGTGACACAAGATCAGAATAATGGGCTCCACATGTACTTGCCATCAAATTGGTACTGACTGATTAACACTATGGTGCTCAAAGGGTGGTTGTATTCACCAGGGATTCGGGGGTTGGGGGGCAGTCCCAGATCTGAGGGATGTGGTGAGCACTGTGGAGGGGATGGGCATACCTCTAACCCTTGCTAGGGAGAGGCAAAGATATAAAATGTAACCAAAATGTTACAAAAAATTATCGGGTGTCGGGCAGGTGGGAGGGGGGAGGAGGCAGTGGGTATTTACATACATAGTGAGTGCGATGTGCACCGTCTGGGGGATGGACACGCTTGAAGCTCTGACTTGAGGGGAGGCAAGGGCAATGTATGTAACCTTCACATTTGTACCCCCATAATATGCTGAAATAAAAAAATACATTCTAAGACTAACAGAAAAATAAGCCAATGATGAACAAACAGAGAATCTAAGAAGAGAAATGGAAACTACCCAAAAGAACCAAATGAAACTCTAGAACTGAAAATAACAATAACTGAAATGAATAATTCACTAGATGAACTTAATGGCAGTTTGGAAATGGCAGAAGATAAAGTCAGTAACTTTGAAGACAGATTAATAGAATTTATCCAATGTGAAGAACAGAGAGAAAAAAACTGAAAAAATGAACACAGCCTCAGGGTCCCATGGGACATCAAATAGTGTAATATATATGCAATTATAGTCTCAGAAAGAGAAAAGAGTGAGGATGAGGCAGACAAATACAGTACGAAATAATGGCCAAAATTTTCCCAAGTTTGATGAATATTTTGACTTACAAAATCAAGGAGCTCAGTGCACCTCAAGCAGAATAAATACAAAGAAAACAATACCTAGCCATGTCATAGTCAAATCACTGAAAACCCAAAATAATAGAAAATTTGGAAAGAAGCCAGAAGAAAAAATACACATTATATACACAGGAACAATAACACAAATGGTGGCTGGCTTCTCATCAGAAGCAATGCAAGCAAGTAGACAGTGAAATTATATCTTTAAAGTGCTGCCAAAACAAAAATGAACATCCTGTCAACCCAGAATTTTATATCCAGCAAAAAAGCCTGTGAAAACAAAGGTGTAATAAAGACATTTTCAGATAACAAATGCTGAGAAAATTCATTGCCAGTAGGCTTACACTACTAAAAGAAAAATGGTACCACATGAAAACTGAAAACTATAGGAAGGTTAAGAAAAAGTTTTTGTAATTGGTAAATAAGTAGGTAATCATAAAAGACCATGTTTTTTAAAAAAATATCACATTTCATAATTTCCTTAAAACTTATTAAAGAAAACTAGTATAGGCTTTATAAGATAGGATTTGTAACATATGTAGAAGTAAAGGGTATGACAATTATAGCACAAAACACACAGTGTGACTGGTAAATGGAATTGTACTTTTGTAAGATTACTACATTTGTGTCATAGTTAAGTGTGAAATACCATGTATAGAGTGAGAATTGGGAAGTGTGAAGTAGGAAGTGCAAAGTCATAAAATACTGACTCTAAAAACATAGGTTTTGATAAGCTAAAGATGCATTTTGTTAGCTCTAAAGCCAGCCATTAAAAATAATAAAAAGAGGTATAACTAAGAAATGGAATACTAAAAAATATTACTAACCAAAAGAAGCGGGTAAAGAGAAAACAAGGGAGAGGGTAACAAACAACAGATATAAGAAATTGAAAACAAATATTAAATGTAAAACCATAAAATTTCTAAAAAAGAAACAGAGGAGAAAATCTTCATCACCTGTAGTTAAGCAAAGAGTTCTTAGACATGACACCAGAAGCATGATCGTAAAAGAAAAAACTGGTCAATTTAATTTCATCAAAATTTTAAAATTTTGCTTGGGAAAAGACATTATCAAGAGATGATGAAAAGAAAGCTACAGATTGTGAGAAAATATTTGCAAATCACATATCCAATAAAGTATTCATATCTAGAATATATAAGAATTTTTATACAAGGAACCAAATATTTTTAAAATTAAATTTTTTATGGTAATTGTAGATTCACATGTGGTTGTAAGAAATAATACAAAGAGATCCAGTGTACTCTTTCCCAGTTTCCCCCAATGGTAGCATCTTATTAAACTATAGTACAATATGACAGCCAGGATATTGACACTGATACAGTCAAAACACAGAACATTTCTATCACCACAAGGATACCACATTTTGCCCCTTTGTAGCCATACCTATTTCCCTTCTCCTTCACCCCTCCCTTAACTATGGTAACCTCTAATCTGTTCTCCATTTCTCAAGTTTGTCATTTAAAGAATTTTGTATAAATGGAATCATACATTAAAAAAGCCAATCATAAGGCCGGGCGCGGTGGCTCACGCCTGTAATCCTAGCACTCTGGGAGGCCGAGGCGGGTGGATAGCTCAAGGTCAGGAGTTCGAAACCAGCCTGACCAAGAGCGAGACCCCGTCTCTAAAAAAAAAAAAAAAAAGCCAATCATAAATGGGATTGACATTTTTCACTGAGATTAACTCTCTGGAGATTCATCCAGGTTATTGCATGCATCAATAATTTTCCTTTTATTGATGAATAGTATTTCATGGTATGAATGTATCACAGTTTATTTAACCATTCACATGTTGAAAACATCTGGACCCTTTCCAATTTTAGGCTATTACCAATAAAGCTGCTATAAGATTCATGTACAGGTTTTGTGTGGATGTAAGTTGTATAGTAGTTGCATATTTAGTTTCTAAGAAACTATAAAACTATTTTTCAGAATGACTATACCATTTATTAATATGTTCCTACCAACAATGAATGAGTGATCCAGTTTCTCTGCATTCTCCTCAGCCTTGGTGTTGTCACTATTTTATTTTAGGTTTGTTAGCAATATCTCATTGTGCTTTTTATTTGCATTCCCTTGATGGCTAGTGATATTGAACATCCCTTTTGACTCATGAATAGTGTCTTTAAGTGTATCTTCTCGTATGGCTTTTTTAGTGGTTGTCCTAGGTATTATAATATATACACATAACTATCATAGCTTACTGGTATGAACATTTACCAGTGTAAGTGAAGTATAGAAATCTTATCTACCTTTATATCCCTTGACCTCCTCCATTAATAATGTAATTGCCTAAAATATTTCTTCCACATACATTTTGAATCACATCAGACAGTGTTATAATTATTGCTTCAATCATCAAACAATTTAGAAAACACAAGAGAAAGAAATCTATTATATTTATCTATATTCTTGCTCTTTCCATTGTTCTTTCTTCTTTTGTGAGGTTCAACATTCGTTCTTTTATCATTTCTTTTCTGTTTTCTTTTCCTTTAGCCACTATTTTAAGGTAGGTCTGCCGGTGACAAAAATCTCTTAGTTTTTTTTTTTTTTTTCCACCTGTGAATGTCTTGATTTCCCCTTCATTCTGAAGGAGAATTTTGTTGGATATGATATTCTGGGTTGGCAGTTCTTTTCTTTCAGCACCTGAAAAATATACAACTTCCTTCTGACCTTTATGATTTCCTATGAGAAATCTGCTGTCATTCTAATTGTTTTTCCCTGTAGTTAACATGTCATTTCTCTGTTGCAGCTTTCAAGATGATTTCTCTATAAGTATTCTTTGTTAAACTTTGTCAGAAGTTTAATTATGTCCTGTCATGGCTTTATTTGGTTTTAGACTGTTTGGAGTTTGCACAGCTTCTTGCACATTTATGTCTTTTACTAAATTTGCACAGTTTTCAGCCATTATTTCTTGAAGTACTTTTTTAGTCCACCCTTTAGTTCCTTTCCTTCTGGCATTCCTATGGCACAAATATTAGATTTTTTGTTATTGTCCCACAGGTCTCTTAGATTCTGCTCATTTTTTCAGTCTATTTCTGCTATATTGATCAGATTGGATAATACCTGTTACATTGTAAGTTCACAGATTCTTTCCTTTGTTCCTCCATTTTCCTGTTCAATCCATCCATTGAGCTCTTCATTTTGGTTATTATATTTTTCAGTTCTAAATTATCCATTTAGTTCTTCTTGATATCATCTGTTTTTTTTTTCTGAGACCTTCTATTTCTTTGCTAAGCTGTTATATTTTTTCATTTGCTTTAAACATGTTTGCAATTGCTCATTAAAGTATTTTTACAATGGGTACATTACATTTTTGTCAGCTTATTCTAATATCCCTGTAATCACGGTGTTGGCATCAAGTGATTATCTTTTTCATTCAATTTGAAATCTTCTTGGCTCATGGTATGATGAGTGATTTTGTATGGAAATCTGGATCTTTAGGGTATTATATTATGAGACTCTGGGTCTCACTTATACCTCTGTTTAATCTGGCTTATTCTGACACCAATGGTAGCAGGGAAAGGGGATGAAGTGCTACCTTGTTATTGCCAGATTGGAACAAAAGCCTAAGTTACCTCTGTTGACACACAAAGCAGGAGATTCCTTGTTATTGCTGGGAATGGTTGTGATTTCCAGCTCTCTATGAGGCTACCACTGATATTTCCCTGCCTAGAAGGGTAATAATGCCTTGTTATTGCTCTCCATGTTCCCTCCATTGACACCCCAGATGGGGGTGGCACCCTTGTTACCACTGGGTGGTGGTGAATGTCCTGAATCTCCAGTAGGCATCCTCTGACACCATCTCAGTAAGAAGCCTATGGAATACCTCATTACTGCCTTCTTGGGACAGAAATACAGGCTCCCCAAGTGATCACCACTGACACCACAGGGAGAAGAGGTGCCTTGCTACTGGCTGGAGGAAATGAAAGTCCTACCTCCCTACTTAGCCTTCTCTGACACTGGAGGCTTATTAGAGCCTGGCAAGGATGGAATTCTAGCTTTCTCATTCAGCTTTTGCTGGTGTGGGTGTGAGTGGGGCTGCAGTTTTTCTTGTGTGGTGTTGGATTAGCACAGAACAGGTATTGTCTAAAATTTTTCTGTCTTGTATGCCTTCCCTAGATTGAATTGCTCTGTATCCTGATTTTGGTGGTAGTCACATCTATCTATCCTTGTGTTAAAATTCACAGAACTATATAAAAATATCAATTTACAAATAAAAGTTTTTTAAAAAAGAAGAACAAAGTTGTAGGAGCTATACTGACTGGCTTAAAGAATCATTATAAATACTGCATAATTGGGGAAGTATAGTATTGGTATAAGGATGGACAAATAGATCAATGGAAAAGGATAGAAAGTCCAGAAATAACCTCACACATATATGGCCAATTAATTGTAAACAAGGGTGCCAAGGTAATTCAATGGGTGATAACACAGACTTTTTAAAAATAGTGCAATTACAACTAAATGTTCATATGGGGAAAATGAATCTCAATCCTTATCACACACTATATATAAATCTTAATATTAACTTGAAATTGATCACAAATGTAAAAGGTAAAACTATCAAAATTTCAGAAAAATAGGAAAAATATTTGCAAATTTAAGAGAGGTAAACCTTTTTTTGATAGGACACAAAAAATTATAAACCATATAATAAAAAATATATATTGGATTTTACCAAATTTTTCTCTTTGAGAATCCACTCAGAAAATGAAATGGTAAATTAACACACCATATATCTGAAAAGGGACTTATATTAAGCACATATAAATTACAATTACCATTTAATAACAAAGCCAGAAACCAAATTTAAAAATGGGCAAATGACTAAAACAGACACTTCACAAAAAAAGATATATGTATGGCCAAGAAGCACATAACAATAAACTGACCCCCATATGTTATCAGGAAAATATAAAATTCTTCTCCTCTTCCCTTGCTGCATTGGTGTCTGAATAAGCCAGATTAAAAAGAAAGTATAAATGAGACCCAGATGCTCATAACATAATACTCGGAATATCCAGGTTTCCATCCAAAATCACTTATCATACCAAAAACCAAGATTTCAAACTGAATGAAAAACATGAAGAGATACTACTTCATACCCACTAGAATGGTAAAAATTAAAATCTAGACAATGTCAAGTGTTGGCAATGATGTGGAGCAAGCAGATTTCCTAAAAAAAAAAAAAAAAACAAACAACAACAAAAAAACTTTGTATCATGGAAATAAAAAATGGTATAATCACTTTGGAAAACCCTTTGGCAATTTCTTATAAATTTTAACATATATGAATCATACAGCCCAGCAATTCCATTACTAAATATTAGTCAAGAGAAATGAAAACTTAGGTTCATGGAGAAACTTATACACAAATGTTCATAGCAGCTTCATTTGTAATAGTCAAAAACTTGAAACAGTCCAAATGCCCATCAGTTGGTGAATGGATAAACAAGTTGTAGTGTATCCACAATGTAGAATACTGCATAGCATTGGAAAGGCACAAACTACTGATACATATAACAACATGAATGGGCTCAAAAAAATTCCGAAGTGAGGTATCACAAGATTGGAAGAATAGGCTCCTCTTGTACTCACCATCAAATTGGCACTGATTAACACTATGGTACTCTTAAGGTAGTAATATTCTTCAGGGATTAGGGAGTTGGGGGGGTAAACTCACAACTAATGGATGCAGTGAGCATTGTAGAGGAGAAGAGCATGCCTCTAACCCTCACTTGGGTAAGGCAAAGGCATAAGATGTAACCAAAATGTTTTTACCCTCATAATATCCTGGGGAAAAATTGTGATGAGCAAAAGAAGCCAGGAACAAAAGAGCACATACTATATTATCCTATTTATATGAAATTCTATAAAAGACAAGACTTATCTATAGTGACAGAAAGCAGATCAGTACCTGCCTGTGGCCAAGGTTGGAGGAGTTTGACTGCAAAAGGGCAGAAGGGAGCTTTGTGAGGTAATGGAAATATTCTATATCAATAACACAAATCAATCTAACAAACAATGAAAGGGAGCCATGCACAAAAGAATACATAATGCATGATTTCATTTATATTAAGTTCAAAACTATAGGCAAAGCTAAAGTATTAATATAGTGTTTAGGGATCCATACTTAATTGTTAAAACTATGAAGATAAGCAAGGAAATGATTACTGGAAAAGCCAGGCTAGTGGTTTCCTGGAGTGGGGAGTAGGGGTGTGGTGATTGGGAAGGGATATGTGGGTGGTATCTGGGTTGCCAGCAGTGTTATCTTTCTTGATGTGGATGGCAGTTAATGAATGTTTGCTTTATAGCAATTTATTAATCTTTAAAGTTTTGGCTATGTAACTTTTTGTTTGTATGTTATATTTTACAAATAAAAACGTTTTTACAAAGAGTAAAAATGGTAACTGAAAGGCAAGCTGAGGCTGGTATAGGAAAATGAGGTCAGGAGAGTTAAGAGCCACACAGAGCAAGGATTAAGGCTGGGTGAACCGGATTTGTGAAGTATATCCAGGGCAACCTTCGAAGCTGGTGGGAGTGAGGGCATGCCAAGCTTGATAGTGCATCTTAACTGTTGCCCCACTCCATATCCAGCACAGAGACGGGCATACAGTATACCCAACTGAGGTCCAAGTATACATTGGTGGTATTAAGGTATTCCATTAAGGCAATCCCAAATGAGAGCATATTCCCTACCCAAAAGTAATGGACATGACAACAAAAGATCCAAATTATGTACCAGCAATGTCACTTCAAGCTATATGACTTTGAATGGGTCACTTCACCTGCCAGAATTAATTTCTTTATTACTGGCCCTGGCTATGGAGGGTCAATGAGAGGCAGAACAGAGATACATAAATATAGATACATATGTAACCTTTTGTATTCAAGCCCAGCCTTTAAGAAGGGCCAGTGCAGTAAAGTCTTAAAATGGGAACACTAAAGACCTCAACTTAAGACAGCCAATTGGTCCCCTCACATCTGGCCATTCCCATTCCCAGGTTTAATTGCCTCTGGGTGTGAATTAGCATGGTGATGTGAGGGGCTGCATGCCCACTATTCCATGCTGAATATCCAAAAAGGTGCCATTATGAAGGGGGTAGTAGGAATGGGGAGGTGGGGATATATGAAGTCCAAATGCTTTGAACTTCTGCTTACTTCACTGCACGCAGTCCCAAGGTGTAATTACCTATATGTCAGATTTGGGGGTGGGAGGTGCAAGGCTGACATTTACCAGGCCAAGCAGAGCATCAGCACCAAAGGTGGATGCTTGAGGTGGAGGTCACCAGTGTTGCCTCCACAAACTGCTCTGTCACGTACCCTGCTATCTCTAGGACGAAGGGGACCCTGTGTGGTAGCAGGTGTTGGGGAGTTCTCTGCCTACAGTGCCCTGACAAGACCGATGGACATTCAAGCTTGGAACTTGAGACAAGTTTCCTTCTCCTGTTCTGGGAAGATTGCACATGTCCTTTAGTTTATCTGAGAGAAAGACTGTGCATACACCTCTGTTCACTGGTAGGCAGGAACCATTTGCAAATTAAAGACTTAAGATGAGGGCTGGCTGGCAATCTAGGAATGGCAACAATGGACCAGATGCTACAGCCTTATCCGTTTCAAAAGCTTCATGAATAGCCAGCTGTACCAAGAAAGGATCCTGGCTTCTTTTTAATAACATGTCATGGTCCTGATCATGCATCAAATGGTGCCAGCACCTGTTTTCTTCCTGTCTCTGTTCCTCATATGTACACTTTTATTCTTTAAATGTAGGAATCCATGGAAAATAGATTTAGCTTGGGGGAGAAATTATGTGCTAATTCTTCTAACACACACACATGTGTACACACACACACTGTTTCTTGTAGAAATGTAAAAACAATATAGCAATGATCAAGATATTTTTATAAAATAAATCACCTAAATCCCATCACCTGAACATAGCTCTTTTTATTTGAGCATTTACTGTGCAGAAAGCGTTTTTATAAGTGGTGATATCACAGTATAAATACAATGGTGCCTCTTCTTTTACAAAACCTGTTCCATGTATTCCTCAGGCTGCTGCAGGTTTCAGAATGTGCATATTAAATGGTTTCATAATATTCCATGGACTAGATATGCCATAATTTAATTAACCATCCTTTATTGTTGGGCAATTCATTTGTTCCCAGTGTTATATTACTATAGCCAATCTCATAATTAACATCTTCATGTATGTATCCTCTCAATTCTGTTGAACTGCATCCTGAGGAATAAAATCTCAGGAGGGAAAATTATTGGGTTAAAGGTCAGGAACAGTCCCAGGGCTCTTACTTCAGTTGACTGGGCTGCCTTCCACAAGTGTGGGTCCTTTTCTGAAATGTGTGTACCCTCAGCACTAGCCAACCTTCCCCTTCAGCCCCCCAAACCTGTCCCATTCACTCTTCATGTCTTAGTTACTGCCTGTTTCGTGGGGATCAACTTCTATTTGTTCTCTGGGTGCTCTGCACCATGGTTTCAAAACAATGTAAACCTGTTTTTGGAAACAGACCCAGTCGATGTGGAATATCCTCTGAGCTCCAACAGCTGAGAGTCCACAGTAATTATCTTTGGGGGATGCCAGGCATGGGAAGTAAGAAGCAGATGTGCTTGTTTCTCTAAGCCCACATTGCAGAGAACTTTCCCCCACACCCTTGACAAGTGGACCACAATGTTCCAACACAAGTAGCCTTATACTGTCTACCAGCTCCCTTCAACACCCACTATGTGGCAGGCCCTACCACAAATCAGACATGGCCCTTGTCCTCAAATAGCCCATAACCTCTGGTAGAGACAAATGAATAAACAACTAACAGAGATGCAATGTAGTGTCATGAGCAAGTGCATTGCAACCATGCTGACTTGGGTTAGGATTCCAGCTTTGCTATCTCCTTGCTATGTGACTTTAAGTTAATTTATATCTTTTTTTGCCTTGGTTTCACTGTCTACAAAGCAGGGATAATATTAGGACCAGCTCCTTTTCAGTCATGATGAGTTAATGAGCCAGTGCACAGAAAGCATGTAGCATAGGGCCTGGCATGTAGTAAAGTAAGTGTTCAATAAATGTCAGCTACCAGTAGTGGCATCATATTTCTTGTGCAATTTTTACTAAAGCAAGTTAGAAAATTAAATATTTCTTAAGAGGGACTCTGATACAGTAAACAAAACCCCAGTCTTCATGCCTGGGGGATCAGGAAAGTCTTTTCTGCCCCCACCCCCACCCAGGGAGAAGGTGCTAGAAGGCACCATATGGCATGAGGACTGGGTCTCCCTCGCCAGCCTCAGGACAGGAAGGCCTACTGGTGAACCCCAGTGAGCAGCCTTGAAGTGGCTGGAGAGTAGAGGACCTCCACGACTTGGGGTGGCCTGCAAAACCAGTCACAGAAGTTGACTGTGGTCAACTTCCACTGGTCCCAGCCTACATTATTTCTACCAGGAGGGGAAAGTAACATGGTCCAGCTGACTATTCCTTCCGAAGCACTAAATTGGCCTCCTTGATTAGAAAAACAGCATTGGGCTGAAAGCCTTGCCAGCAATCAGTGCTAATGCAAGGCCCAGCTGAGGAATATAGCAGACCAGGCTCCACACCCAGTGCCACGAAGGCTTCTGCCTTGTCCAGGACATGGTCCAGAGATAGAAAATGCTGATTTTATAGCAGAGCTACTTAGAGTCAGCATTTGCAAGTGCCAACAATGCCTATGGGCTCTCTTCCTGTCACCCCAGACAGAGTCCCTGTGTAAACTTTCCCAGAGGAACTGTCAATTGAGAATAGCCTTGAGCTGACATGTTCAGCAGCACAGACAGACACATGGGCTACAGAAGTACCCATCACTACTGTGGTTAGTATGCTATCCTCATCAAGCCTTGTACTCATTTCTTTCTGGGAACAATCTGCTCTCTTCCTGTGGCTGGGAATCTATTGTCTGCATGCAAAATATCTGCACTTTCAATCCAATGTATCCATTTCTCATTACACTCCCTGTTCAACACCCATTGTCTAAGCACTGCTGTAGCAAATGCAAACTTGAGTCAGACATCATCCTCTTCCCTCAAATAATAATTTAAGAGGAATCACCACCTATCACAGCAATGTAATCCTGGGTAATGATCCACTCCAGCATTTCCAGAAGTACACAGAGATTGGTTCCCCAAGATTCCAATAGATGCTCAGCTCCAAAAGGGTTATGTGGTAACAAAATTTTGAGTAAAGTTGAGTTGGAGGAGAGTTAGCGAGCGTTTTTGATTGCCACACTTGGCAGAGCCTGTGACATGCCAAGGTGAACTGTCACTCTCCAATAGGGACTATGGAATGCAGGATTCCCCAGACATATTTTACTTCAGACCCATGTGGAAAAAGCATTTCTGAGACCAGCGGTCCAGACAACACCTTTTCAGAAATACAGAATTATTCTAATCCCCTTATTTTTTAGATGAGGAGACTAAGGCCCAGAGAAGGAAAGGGACTTACCTGACCTCACCCAGGAGGTCTATGGCAGAGTCACACTAATTCAGCTGTAGCACCCTCAAAAGGGCTGTCTCTAATCTGTTTTTGTCAGAATGGGAAGCCATTAGAGAGTGTTAAGCAGTGTGTGTGGTGTGGTTAAATAAGTATTTTAGGTAAATTACTCCAGCAGATGCATGGAGGAGGCTCTAGATGGAGGCTAGTGAGGGGACAGCAAAGAATAGTCCAGGTGGGAGATGAAAAAGATCTAAATCAGTGGGAGAACAGGTGGGGTGGAAATACATTCCAGAAATAATTAGGAGGTAAGTTGGCAGGATCTGGTGGCAGATTAGGTGGGGGAAATTCAGGAGGCAATGCTGAGAGATTTGGTCTGGGCGACTGGGTAGATGCTGGTGCCATGCACTGGAGAAGCTGCTTAGATGGAGTTAAGTGGATTAAAGACCTGCATTTCAGTGGTTGTGGAATTTTCAGTGTATATATCCAACTAGCATTTGGCTTTATGGGTAGAGGTTCAGGCTAGAGACCAAGATCAGAAATAACTGCATATAGAATTTAAAGCATAAGAATGGAAGAAAGTTCCAGGGAGAACCTGTAAAGAGAATAAAAGCAATGGACTAAAGCCCAGAAACTTGGGTTACTCAGTTCTGGCCTCCAAAGAACTCACATTTCTAACCTTACTCTTCCTTCAAAGTTCCCCTTAAACAGCACCTCCTCCAGACAAGGAATGCTTCCAGAAGAGAAATGAGAGGTGCTGGGTAGATTTGGAGGACAGAAAATTCATATCTCACTGGCAGGATTAAGTGTCTTCTGATAGGACACTGGATTCTGAGGAGGGACTGAGAAAGCTTGTAGGAAGATGAGATTTCACACAGATGAATGTGTGTGTTTGTCTCTTTCACCCCGGAGTGTCTAGTTATGTAAATGTCTTATTCCCTCAGTGGACAGTGTACTTGCTTCTGAAGGGCAGGGAGTCCTAAATCCTCAGAAGTCCCCATGGGACCTAAAGAGTATCTGGCATATAGTACTCAATACACATTTGCTGAACACATGAATGGGGGTAGAGGTGGAGGTGGTGGAGGAATCCTAGGCCAAAGAAACAGTGTGAACAGTGGCCCACAAGTAGGAAATTGCAGGAAAGGCAGAAGGATTGAATGTGGCCCATGCATACAGTACATGAGTGATGGAGGAAAGGGAAACATGGGAGACTGGCAAGATAGACTGGGGCCCCGTACTGTGGCCTTGAACGTCAAATTGTGGAGCTAGCTACCTTCAAGCACTATAGAAAGCTGGACAGATGCCAGAGCTGGGGTGGGCTTGAGCAGAGCCGAGTTTCCCTTCAGAAACTCTTTCTGCTTCCCCCACCTCCTGTCAGGAAAGCAGTGATGAGGGCTCTATAAGCTCCTCCCAGCTTTTTCTTGCTGGATGCTGCCTGAAGTGCTCAACAAACTCACCATGAGCAAAGTCACTGTTATTTGCAGGAGCCAGCCCCTCCTTCCATTTCATTGTTCCTAAGAGGGAAAGAGGTAGGTCAAAGGCCTGAAGTACCATGTGCTCTCAGGAAAGTCTACGAGAAGGGACTCCACAGCCCAGTCTCCCATTATTCCATATGCAAATATGTAAGTTTGCCAATTCACCTCCTCCTTATGGATGTTGAACACTGGGGCTCAAGTCAGACTCACTCTCAGCATTAATTGCCCTAGAGGTGGTCTTTTTAGTTTCCTACACATCTGTGACCTTCCACTTCTGCATGTCTAAATTCTCTCTAGCCTTCAAGGCTTAGTGACAATGTTCCCTTTTACAGGAAGCCTGTCCTGCAAAGCCCCTTAGCTCAAAGTGACTATTTCTTCAGAATGCCTGTATCACTGAAGTTGCAATGCTCAACCTTATTGCCTAGATACACATCTATGTCCTTATTGCCTGTATATACATATTATGGACACACAAAACTATTTAAGATCATGCAAGGTGTGTGTGTGTGGGTATGACTGAATCATCAGGAGACCAGGTGTTAGAGTGAAGAGACCATGCACACTAGAATGAGGCAGACCTGGATATCAACTCCAGTTCTACCACTTCCATGTTTTGTTAACTTAGGCAAGTCCCTTAACTTCTCAGAAACTGAGTTTCCTCATCTGTATGTGGCAGAATATAATAGGATTCTAATTTGTTTTTTGAAATGATTAGATAAGAACAGAGTTAGTGAAGCATCCATATTAATACCTGGCAGTTTTTTTGGAACTCAAAAATCATTCCTTCCTCTCTTTCACCCCCAATATTCCTCACAGGGCCTACCACAGTTTTTATTCATTGATCTAGCTAGTCATTAATTAAAACATTAGTGGAAAAAAAGGTAGTATGTACATTGGCATAAAAATAAAGTACTTAGATATAAATCTAACAAAAGAGATCTATATAAATGGAAAGATATGCCATGTTCATGAACAGAAAGATTCACTATTGTAAAGATGTTGATGGCTTCCACATTGCTTTATTAATTCAATGCTATATCACAGGAGTTGTGTATGTGTATGTGCATGTGTACAGTTTAATAATCTGCTTCTAAAATGTATATGGAAAAGGTCAAGAATAAGATATCATTTAAGGGAAATAAAGGATAGGAAAACTTGCCCTACCATGTATCAAGATTTATTATAAATCTATAGTAATTAAGAAAGTATAGTATTATCTCAGGGACAAAGAGACCAATAAAACAGAATCTAAAGTCCAGAAACAGATGCACACATATATTGACACTTGATACATGACAGAGATAGCACTGCAAGTTGGACTTTTCAATAAACTGAAAAAAATCATTATCAATAGTGAAAAAAGTTAAAAAATTAGACCTCTACTTGACAACATGGATAAAAATAATAAAAACAAATCCCATAAGAAAAAACTTCAGACAAGCCCAAAGTGACAGACATCATGCAAAATATATGACCAATACTCCTCAAAGCTGTGAAGGTCATCAAAAACAAGGAAAGTTTGAGAAACCATCACAACTAATAGGAGTATAAGGAGATATGACAATTAAATGTAATGTGGTATCCTGGAAGAGATCCTGAAACAGAAAAGGGCATGGTAAATCTAAGGAAATATGAATAAAATATGAATTTTAGTAAATAACAATGTATCAGCCATGCTTTATTGATTGTGTCAAATATACTATACTAATATAAGATGCTAATAATAGGTATAACTAGGTTCAGGGTATATGGTAACTCTCTGTACTATCTTTATAACTTTTCTGTAAATCCAACCCATTTTGAAACAAGTAAAACATTGATTCCAATAGGGTAAAGAAAACCTAAAAATATAAGGAAATTATAAGAAAGATTATATAAGAGAATATATAAATAATTTGGGGGCAGGAAACACTTCCCTGCATAAGATTTTAAAAAAGAAATATTGGCTTCATAGAATGAGTTCGGAAGGATACCTTCCTTTTCAATGGTGAGGAATAATTTCTGTAGTATAGGTATGAGTTCATCTTTGTATGTTTGGTAGAACT
>VBSM01002350.1:239974-251545 GCA_008086735.1 Cheirogaleus medius | reverse complement strand
ATATTTGTACCCCCATAATATGCTGAAATAAAAAAGAAAAAAAAAGAAAAAAAATTGGAGCATCCTGTAGTTTCAACTGCGGATATGCATCTGGGTATCATAATGAATCTTACTAAACACTGAAATCACAGAATCTCAAATTTGGAAGGGCCCCTGTAGATCACCTCATTTGATTCTTTCATCTGACCTTTTGGGAAAACTTGGGCCAGGGAAGGCACAGCATCTGCGCAAGTTGATGCAAATAGTGACAGAGCAGGGACTAGAAGCCCTTTTCCTGCTCCCAGGTAAGAACTCTTGTTACATTCTCTATATGGTATTTCACCTTTACCTTTACAACATCTGCAAACACACCCTGAGATGTTTATGTCACATGTTATGCTAAACATCTGTTCTCTAGAGCAAGGGTGTGCAAACATTTTCTGTAAAGGGTCAGATAGTAAATATTTTAGTCTTTGCAAGATATATGTTCTCTGTGACAACTATTCAACTCTGCTGTTCTAGCACAAAAGGATTCATAGACATATTGTAAACAAAATGAGTATTTATCATGTGCCAATGAAACTCTACAAAAACAGGCAGTGGGCCAGACTTGCCTTGTGGTCCACAGTTTGTTGATCCTTTCTCTAGAACTTTGCTTAAAAAAAAAAATGTGATCTGAGCTGGGTGTGGTGGCATGTGCCTGTAGTCCCAGCTGCTCGGGAAGCTGAGGCAAGAGGATTGCTTGAGCCCAGAAGTTCAATACCAGCCTGGGAAACATAGGGAGACCTCATCTTTCTCTACAAAGAAAATGATCTTTATTAGCTCAGGACAGACACCTAAGATACATCTCATGTAATACAGTGAGTAGAAGATATGTGTATGTTCTCAAATGAGTAACAGAAATGGAGAGGAGGTCATAATGGTGAAATCTCCTAAAATGAAGAAAGAATAGCATAGCTATAAGGTCTCTTTGTCCTTTGTGTTAAGTTGGCCTAAGTAGAGAGTTGATGACGTAGTATAAACAATGTCAAAGACAATAAATAGAAAGATGAGCAGTCATCCCTCTGACATCTCATCTTGCCCTTCTGTGGGGCTTTCTACAGAAACATCCAGAGCTGTGGAGCTTTCAGGTTTCAAAGACAATGAATTAGATCTAATTTCAAAATAGTTAGTCATTATGCTAACACACACACATACACACACACACACACACAGAGGAGCAAAGTGTTCTGATTTAAAGTGAATAGAAAAACTGAAAGAATAAAAAGAATAATTCTATTAAGAGAGCATGATTTATGATAACCCTGTTTAGGAGTTTAGGATCAATATAAAGCAGAAAGCAGTCAGGAGCAAGCAGCCTAAAAACAGGAGAATGAACATTTTAAAAATACAATATTTAAGGATATTTCCAAACAAAATGTTTTCTAACCAGATTTTTCTTCTTTCAAAATTTTTTTCTATTTAATAATAATTATTATTTTAAGGTGCCCTGTGATGAAAATAATCTTTTGATACAAAGTAAAACCTTGGCAGTATCTTTCCATCTTATTTTTCTCATTTACTTGAAATCTTTAGACACAAACTAAAACAAGCAAGAAAACCACAAAATTTACTCAGCATGTGTTTAAGTAATTTCTATTCCTGACAGTTGCCTGAATTGACATAATGCTTCCATGGGTCTGATTAGCTTGTTGCTTCTCAGGTTAAATAGTCCATACCCAAGTTTTGTCTCCATTTGACCACAACCTTACATGGAGACATATTTTTTTTGTTGCATCATCAATCCTGAGGTGCTGTGGCTTAGTTGGTTAGAGCAATGTAGACTGCAAGTGCAATCTGTCCAGAATTCAGCTAGTAGCCCCAACCGTATTGTACCCATGAGTCTTAGGGGTCACCTCACCGTTCCTGGGAGGCCACCAGAGTAAATGACAAGAGGGCAGGAAAGGGGTCAGTGAAGACTTTAAGTTATGTTAGCCAAGAATACTAGATTTTGTGGGACAGGTCCACTTCTAATAGTTGGCTTCACTGATCGGGCCTTAAATACATTTTTTCTTGGCAGACCATGAATTTTAACTTAAGGGCTATGAGACATTCAGATCCAGCCAGAAGAGATAGAACAGGGAGCAAATGAGAAGAAAACTATGTGAGTCTTCCAGAATCTTTGTCACCTCCTCCTATTTGGTTTCTGTGCTCTCCCCTGCTTTCCCATTAGGGGCTTATTGGCAGTGAAGTCCCTAAAATGAATGTGTCAACCATGAAGTGGAACTTAGAGTGAGAGTAGCCAGGGCAAAGCAGGGAAAGACAAACATCTGTGAGTCTCATGAAGAGAGATGAGCTGGGCTGAAGGAAGGGAGCACATCATCCTTGAAAGAGCACCCATTTTGGGGTCAGTCATGTTTAAATTCTAACTCTTTTATTTTCTTGTTGTGTGATCCTGTCTGAGGTGGGAAGGGGGATATGTCACTGAGTCTCTCTGAACCTGCAATTCCTTGTCTATCAAATGTGTATCTAAATGTGTACCTGCCGTGCTGGATATGAGGATTCAATGAGAGAATGCATGAAAAGAGCCCCTAAAACTTCTGACACAGAGTAAGCCTTTGTGTTTCTTAGGAATCTATCCATTGGGCTTATGGGAAAATGGATTCAGGGTAACCAGCCCAAGAAAGGAAATAGCCCCAGAGTTTAGCCTTAAGGAAACACAAATGGGCTTTCTAGTCACCTCAGCCAGCTGCCTCCACCCCACGATAAAACCAACAGCTAGGAAAACAGGCCGTATCCTATGGGAGGTGGTCAAAGAGCTTTCCCTAGTTGAAAGTCAGTGCCTTCTGAGTGCATATTGTCAAGTGATGAACTGTTCCCTGGCTGCTTTGGGGAAGGCAGCCACAAGGCAAAAATATTCTTCAGTGAGCTCTCTCAAAGTCCCAGTTCACCCTAGAATAGATGCTAAGCTGAAGGCCACCACAGCATACTGCTTAAATGAGGTGACTCTTTTTCTCACCACACTATCCACCTTCATTCAGTATCTTTTAGTTAGTTGTAAAAAGGTTGTGCTCTTTGCAGCAGCTGTTGCTTCCCTGGCTGCCAGGGCTGGAACGTTGAGGCCACCTGGCAATTTCCTAATTCTGATCCTAAGCTGAGGACAGTGTCATAGCAATACTTGAGTGTCAGGGCAGAATATCCAGGGTAAACACTTCATCCTGAGTTGGCTTCTGTGGCTTGGTCAGCGTATTTTGGATTTATTACCCTCTCTAGCTGCTGTTACCTCGAGGAATGAAAAGCCATTTTAATAGTAGTGTAAGTAAAGCTAATTTAAGAAGGGAAATCTAATATATATATATTATGCATATATTTTTTATATATACATTATATATATACTATATATATATATATATACTATATATATATATATAATGTCTTTCAAACTGAAATGAGTGACTTTGGAGTGACTCATTGCCTTGGATTATACTTTTGAATTCTTCATGCTCCTCTTCCTTCTTTAACACAACTGAAATCTGGCATCACCATATAGCCCCAATTCTGGGAAGGGAGTAGAGATGGTGAGAAAAAAATCTATTTATTAATATTTGTGAGTGGGTACTTTGAAAAGTAAAGGAGAAATTTAAAAAAGCAACTGCACTGAGACAGTGCCTACTTTCACAGAGTTCAACACATATTGGCATCATCTATTTCATGGCATTTATCCTCAAGGTCAGTTTGTAAGTATAAATTGGATGTCTACCATATATGAAAAAGAACACTCCATGCTGTAAACACAGAAGCCTAAGTAATCATAGAAAATGTGATGCTGTCACTTGAGTAAGGAGAGATCAGGAAATGGAGAGGGAACCTGAATTTTTGAGTATCTACTATATGTAAAAATGAAACTTGAAGTGGGTAGCTATTAAGTGATTTGTCCATAGTCATACAGACAGCATGAGGTAGGGCCAGGATTCAATCCCAGTCTGTCCTCTTTTCACTATGTACCATGTTGGTATCTAAAAATATGGGTCTTCAGATCTGGGGCAGGAAATTTACATGACAATCCTGAAATTTCTTATCATGTCTAGCAAGGAAGCTTTCAAAGATTATCAGATTCATGTAAAAAGGACTCAGGAGCCAACTTAAAAAGTCTTCCAATGGCCAAAGAAGGGCCAATGTGAGCCTCAATATGAATAATAACAATGGAATGAAACACATAAAAGATGTTTGAGTCCATGAATTTATCATTATACTTTAAAAAATAGTCACTCATTATATTAGTATGTGCTACTGAATTAGGTACTTATCCTGCCTTCTTATACAAACTGTACCTCTGGATAACCAAGTAGTAGATGTACAGAAATATTCCAGATAACAAATAAAGAAGGAATATTAAAATAGGAACATTACCATTTTGCAACTCAATGAATGAATGAATTTAGGCTTGATCATTAGTGGCTTCTAACATCATAAAAACAGAGACAAACAGACAGTATGGACAGCACAAAACCATGTATGATGTAGTCTCACCAAAAACAAAACAAAAAGCAAAGAAACTCAAACCTGAAGCTGATTAAGCCTCTAAAACCAACTACTGATTTAGAGAAAACACAGAAGAATGCAGAGTATGTTAAACTTAGCAATGGGAATGCAATCAGCAAAATCTAGAGTGAAAAAAAATGATACAAGCAAAGCAATCCATTTTCTTCAAAAAGTAAATTGTAAGAAGAAAAAAGAAATAAAGGGGAACCTATAGATTAAAAGTGATTTAAAGGCGGTATCAATCAATTACAGCTTGTAGCCTGTATTTAGAGCATTATTCAAACAAACAAAAATTCATTTATGACCATTGTAAGATAATTGGAACTCGAACATTGATTGGATATTTGTAGACTGTATAAGAATTAAGTTTTGCTCATTTTTAGATTTGATAATTTTATTGTGGATATGTTTTTTAAAATAGTCTTAATCTTTTAGAAATATATTCTGAATTATTTACAGATAAAATGTTATGATGTCTGCAATTTGCTTCATGATATTATAGAAAGAGGGAAAGTAGATGTGGGCATAGATGAAATGAGAGTGGTCATGTACTGATCATTGTTGAGGCTAGTGATGGCTATAGGGAGCTCATTATGTAATTCCATCTGCTTTTGTACATGTTTGAAATTTTTTATAATTAAAAGATATATCTATATAGAAGACACACATATATGATTTGAAGAAATATGCATACATGTATATGCCAAAATTCCACTTCTTGGAATTCATCCTATGGATATACAGTGGAGTCACATCATATGCATATGTGAGTTATGTAAATTCAAAATTATGCACTTGGCATATAGAAAAAGGAGAAAAATGGAGACAGAGACAGAAAGATAGAGGAGAGAGTTGAGAAAGAGAGAGAAAATACAACAATTGAAATAGTGTAGCAGGTGTGCCCACCATTCTCCTCAATGATCCTGCTATGGCCTAGACCAGGGGTCCTCAAACTTTTTAAACAGGGGGGGCCAGTTCACTGTCCCTCAGACCATTGGAGAGTGTGCACTGTGGGCCCGGGACGAGTCGGCTGCTAAGCAGGACAGGCAGCGTTGGCAAAAACACCCGGCAGGCTGGATGAATGCCCTCGGCTGGCCGCATGTGGCCTGCGGGCCATAGTTTGAGGATGCCTGGGAGAGAATGTAAGGTGAAAGTTGTGGTGCTGACACTCCACAAGTAAGTTTCAGTCCCCATGTGGCTCTTGTAGAGTGAGCACCTCACTGTGACTGTGGTATTTAAAGAAGCGTATATTCCATTTGACATAGCTCATAACCACAAGTTAACCTCTTCATCTGGTGCTGAGCCAACGACTCATTGATCTATTCCAATACTGGAAGACAAACAGGCAAACAGGCTTTGCTGGAATAATGAAGATATGGCATGCCAGCCTTCCTAAGGAAATGTTAAGGGCTTTTTTTTTTTTTTTACTTTATCGGATATTATACTTTATGTGCTAGTTAAATAGTCTACAGAAAGATGCTAAAGTCCACTGTATCCATACATATGTGCAAGGACATGTGTAAAAAGATGTTTAATGTTTAATGTGTCATTGTAATATTTTAAAAACTGGAAAAATCCTAAATGTTCACTAACAGAGGATTGTTTAAACCTGGTGCATCCCTACAATAGAATACTTTACGTAGTCATAACAAAAAATATCTTCTATTCACTAAGGAAAAGATGTATAGGACATATATGAAAAAAGCATGTGGCAGAACAACAGATACAGTGAGTTTCCATTTTAATAAATTACAAAAGGAATAGAGATATATCTATAGATACATACATACCACTGTTCTTTTATTACAGGACATTTCTAAAATAATATAGAATAAATGGTAGTAGTGATGGGCTCTGAAGAGAGGAATTGGGAATTTAGAGTGGAAGGTTTCTTTTTTATTGCATGCTTTTCTATATAGTTTGAAATATTATCATGTGCATTCATAATTAAACTTATGCTGTAGTATAACACATATACAGAAAGACGCACAGTTCATATCTGTTCAGTTCAATGAATTAGCATAAAGGGAACACACCCAAGTAACCACCGCCCAAGCCCCAAACAGAATATTACCATTCTCCAGAAGCCCCTCATGCCCCATCATTTTCCTCTCTTTCCTCTTGAAAATTAACTACTATCTTGATTTCTAATACCACAGTTTAATTTTGTCTATTTTTGATCTTTATAGAAATTGAATCGGACAATAGGTATTCTTTAGGGTCTGAGTTATTTTGATCAGTTTGTAAGAATCTTTCATTTTCTTGTGTATAACTATAGTTTGCTCATTTTCATTACTTTAGAGTATCCCATTGTATAAATGTACTGCAATTTATTTATATATTTACTGTTGTTGGGCATTTTGGTTGTTTCCATTATTTAACCAGTACTAAATAATGCTCTAATGGACATTTCTTGCATATGTCTTTTGCTGAACACATGCAGTGGAACTGCTGGGTCATAGGATAGGTATTTGTTTAGCTTTAGTAGATACTTCCTAAACAGCTTTTCGAAGTGGTTGTATAAGTTTACCCTTCAGTTAGCAGTGTATGTGAGTTGAATTAATTGTTCCAACATACAATAACAAAAACTAAAACAAAATTTTTCTTCAGTCCACATAAGCGGTGTTGATTTAACTGGTATTTCTATGTTATTTGTCAAAATTAAAGTTAAAGACCTGGATCACTATGTTACCTAATGTGCATATTTAATGTTCCTGTGAGAAATCCCTATTTGAGTTTCATGTCATGGAGAAGCTAACATTTAAAAACAAATATATACCCTGTCTGGTTCTCAGATAATATATACCACTGTAACCCTTACTCTTGACTGCCCAAAAATTCAGAGTTAAAGTCAATGCTCAACAGCTATAGTGTTCCAATCATCTGAGATATCTGATAATATCTACTGCTTATTTTTGAAATTTGCAATTCTATTCTATGTCTTACTTTACATTATGTCTAAATTTATAAGCTTCTACAAATCCTTTTGGATGTAAAGAGGGGAGGATAAATTGTAAATAAATAACCCAAATATAGTTCTACCTTAGATGGTGAAGTTCAAAAAGGAACTTTAAGAAACCAATGCTAATGCAACCGAAACAACCAAAGCGCAGAAAGGAAGCATTATAAAACATACTATTCTGTAATGTGTGATTGGTCAATCACCCTGCCAAGTCACGGGTAGCCAGAACAATGTCAGGTTTATATGAGTTCCAGATTGTCACCAAACAAAATGCCATGCTTTATCCTGATTTAGAAAAGGTAGAAAAAGTAGTGCTCTCCCAGGATTTGGGACTTTGTGACTCACACCCATCGGACAAGCTCCACCCCCCAGACAAAGGTCCAATTTATTATTCTTGAACTAGAGTGAAATCTTCCTTTGGAAGGGACACATAGCCAACCACTATATCTCTCAGTCAAGTATTGCCACCCCAGAACATCTTTCTACCTGTGATTCCAGGCAGATTGACCACATCCTTCCTGCTTACTATCAGAAAGAACCCTAACCAATCCAAAGATCCCCTTCCCTCACCTTTGGATTCTGTTCTGATGTTAAGTTAGTGCTTGATGTATCAATGCATTTCTTAGATCTGACAGTAGTAACTAGATAGATTCCATAGGATCTTTACATTTGGCCAGGGGCTAAGTCTATGCTCAGTTTCAAATGGATATCAACAAAGAGTAAAAATTCAGGGTCGAGAGTCTGGGCTGAGGCTTCTGGGAGGGTTTCTTATGATCTGGAACTTGGTTGGAGCTTTGAAGAATAGATAACGCATAATGGCAATAATTAACATGAAGTTTGGGAAATCACACATGCTGAGTAATGTATCTATAGACCAAAGCAGAAAAAATGAGTATTGGAAAAGGAGATTTGGGTCAATTCGTGAGGGCCTTTGAATTACAAACAAAGGAATTTGGATTCTATGCTATTATTGATGATTTTTGAGTAGGGTGAAAAAAGATCATGATGAAAATAATGTTTTAGGAGACGAATCTGACTGTGGTATTCAGCACACACTGGATTGGGGAGAAAGATAAGTAGGGATTCCAAAGCTACTGCTATAATCCAGGCAAAGACAACTCATGTCTGAAATTGGGTGAGAGCAGTTTGGATAGAAAGGCAGAAACAAAGAAGAGGACAAAGGAAGAATCGCCAGGTTCTGAAGCAATTGAGTGTACAAAAGGAGGAAGAAGAAGGAGTTGGCTTGGAGCCAGGAAAGTCAAGAGACAGACACCTCCACTACTGATGGTGGCATTCTTTGGCATAGCAAACAACTAGAGCCAACCAAAATATTTGTCAACAGGGACTGCCTGGTGGAACAAACTATGGTTCCTCTTCAGGATGGCATACTATGCAGTTATAAAAAAGGAATGTGGAAGATCTTCATATATTGACATGAGATGATCTGTACAGAATGTTTTAAATGAAAAAAAGAAGCAGAGCAGTGTTTATGGTATATGCGACATTTAGTGTAAGAAATGGGGGTGGGATGCAACTACTTACTCTCATTTGTTTAACAGCTTTCATACTGCTCACGAGTTTTCTCGTGTTTCGCACGCCATCTGTTATGGACCTTAGATGTCAACACACTGTCTTGTCCATTAGGGAGAGTAGAGGTTTACTGCCAAATCTGAAAATGAAAACATCAAGAATGAAGAAAGGTGACATAATATTTTCCAGAAAAGGCGATATTCTTCTCCTAGCGTGGAAAGACAAGTGGGTTGTCCGAATGATATCAATGACTCATGACACTTCTGTCTCGACAACAGGAAAAAAAATAGAAAAACGGGAGAGAATATTGTAAAACCTACCTGCATCAAGGAATACAATGCCCACATGAAAGGCGCTGACTGTGCAGATCAATTCCTTTCATGTTGTTCCATTCTAAGGAAAACGATGAAATGGACAAAAAAAGTAGTGCTGTTCCTTATAAACTGTGGACTTTTCAATTCATTTAGATTGTACAACGTCCTCATTCCACAAAAAAAGATGGAGTATAAACAGTTTCTGCTATTGGTGGAGAGAGACTGGATAACGGATGACAATAATGAAGGCTCTCCGGAACCAGAGACAAATCTGACCAGCCCTTCCCCTGGGGATGCAAGGAGAGCACCTCGTAAAGATCCACCAGAGCCTGCAGAGTTTGTGCTGCCCATGGAAAAAGGAGCGAATCTAGATACTTATGTAAATTTTGTTTGGTCCCTCTTCATAGAGAAAAATGTTTTATGCAGTACCATACATTAAAAAAGTACTAGGAACTTTAATTGTTTAATTAGTTGTTTAATTGTTTAATTGTTTTTGTAAATAAAATTGTTATAATTATTGAAAAACAACACCTAAAGTGCATTATGATCTGCAGTTATGATGATTTAAATAACGAGCAGTATGCCCCAAAACAGGCGGTCCCTGGCGTATGTCTTAGAGATTTCTATGGGAACGAAATGTTAATATTCAAACACACTATGGGCAGATAAATGAAAACCTAATAAATATGATTACTAAAGAGGAGGGAGATTAAAGAACGAGGGGCACAATAGAAGCAATATTTTTTTAATTTCAGGATATTATGGGTGTACAAACATTTTGGTTACATGTTATGACTCTGACTCACCCAAACCAGGATTAGAGGCGTTCCCTTCCCTCATACAATACTCGCAGCATCCATTAGTTATGAGTTTACCCACCCCCACCCCCAACACCCAATGAATATTACTACCATGTGAACAGCTTAGTGGTGATCAGTTAGTGCCAATTTGACAGCGAGTACATGTGGTGCTTATTCTTCCATTCTTGCGGTACTTAACTTTAGAGGATGAGCTCAAGTTCTATCCAGGATAATATAAGAGGTGCTAGATCACCATTGTTTTTTTAATTGAGTAGTATTCCATAGTATACATATATCACATTTTATTAATCCACTCATGGATTGAAGGGCACTTGTGTTGTTTCCACTAGAAGCAAGATTTTGAGAATATCTCCTCTTATATGGTTTTGACTTTGGAACTATGTAAATGTTTTTTTATAAATTAAATGTAAGACAAATACAAAAAGGAAAAGAAAACAATCCCTAAAACAGAGGGGAAAAATGTAGCAAGTGAATTGAACTGTGTATCAAGTTGGTAACATAACTGCACAGGGAAAGAAATTAATTCAAGTGACTTTAAAACCCAATACCTTGACTACATCCCCAGTAGGACTTACTCTAAGGACAAAAAGAGAGAGCAAAGCAATCTTAAGCTGCCTTCAGTAGTCTTAGTAGTAACACTGGAATTGTTATTTTGAAATTGTCACAAATATCACATAGGATAATGCAAGTAATTATGTTAATGTAATTAGGGACCAATACTTTTAGAGTGAGAGAAAAGAGATAAAGTTACAAAATCAAACATGATAAGTAAAAATCCTATAGTTTTAAATTAGACTTTGAAAAATTGGTATAAACTCATCACTTTTATCTATTTTAAAATACATATTTCCTAGCTCTTTCCCTAAAAAGACCTGAAAACCTAGTAGCAATGAGGAAACCCAGCTCTCACACTGTGCTCTCTAAATACTATCTGCCATTAAGGGGAACTAGAGCTCTTTGGAGAAATGGTCGACTCTAGATCTGGGTTTGGAATTATACAAGATGAGTCTGAAACATCCTGTCAAACCCAAAATCAAGAAGCTATCATGATAAAAGGAAACAGAAGCCAACTTGAAAGGACATCCAGTGGCCTAGGATGATACAATTTTAGCAACAGAATGAATAATGACTGCAGTGATCAAAAAATTAACTATATAAAATCTATGAGTTCATAGCAATACTTAAAAGATTTGATTGGTCACCATTGGAGGTTGCTAGGATACCAACTCATTCTGAAAATTGATATTTTTTTCAAACATAATTTTAATTTATTAAAATTACATACATGTTAAAATGTTTCTTTTTATTTATTTATTTATTTATTTATTTTTTATTACAGCATATTATGGGGGTACAAATATTACGGTTATGTATATTGCCCACGCTATTTATTTATTTTTATTTCATTATATTGTGAGGGTACAAATATTGTTAGGATTACATA
>VBSM01002350.1:211063-223406 GCA_008086735.1 Cheirogaleus medius | reverse complement strand
ACCCAGATATAAAACCATCCTCATATAGGCAACTAATCTTCGACAAAGCAGACAGAAACATACACTGGGGAAAGAATCCTTATTCAATAAATGGTGCTGAGAAAACTGGATAGCCACTGAAACAGGACCCACACCTTTCACGTCTCACAAAAATCAACTCATGTGGGGTAACAGACTTGAACATTAGCTGTGAAACTATTAAATTCTAGAGGTAAACTTTGGAAATACTATTCTAGACATTGGCCTAGGAAAAAATTTATGAAGAAGACCACAAAGGCAATCACAGCAGCAACAAAAATAAATAAATGGGACCTGATCAAATCAAAAAGCTTCTGCACAGCTATAGAAATTGTCAAGAGTGCAAACAGACAACCCACAGAATGGGAGAAAATTTTCGCAAGCTACACATCCGATAAGGGCTGATAACTAGAATCTACTTAGAACTCAGGAAAATCAGCTAAGAAAAATCAAACAACCCTATCAAAAAGTGCGCAAAGGACATGAACAGAAATTTTCCAAAAGAAGACAGAATAATGGCCAACAAACATATGAAAAAATGCTCAACATCTCTAATCATCAGGGAAATGCAAATCAAAACTGCAATGAGATATCACTCATCTCCAGTAAGAATGGCCTTTATCAAATGTCCCCAAACAATAGATGTTGGCGTGGATGCGGAGAGATAGGAACACACCTACATTGCTGGTGGGACTACAAACGAGTTCAACCTCTGTGGAAAGCAATATGGAGGTACCTTAAAGCAATATAAGCAAATCTACCATTTAATCCAGCAATCCCATTACGGGGCATCTACCCAAAATAACAAAAGTCACTTTATAAAAAAGACACCTGCACTCGAATATTTATAGCAGCACAATTCGCAACTGCAAAGATGTGTAAACAACCCAAGTGTCCATCAATACATGAATGGATTAATGAAATGTGGTATATGTATACCACCAGCTATAAGAAACAATGGTGATCTAGCACCTCTTGTATTTTCCTGCATAGAGCTGGAACCCATTCTATTAAGTGAAGTATCACAAGAATGGAAAAATAAGCACCACTTGTACTCACCAGAAAAGTGGTATTAACTGATCAACATCTAAGTGGACATATAGGAATAACATTTATCAGGTGTCGGGAAGGTAGGGGGGAGGGAATGTGTATATACATACATAATGAATGCGATGCGCACCAACTGGGGGATGGACATGCTTGAAGCTCTGACTCGAGGGGGACGGGGGGCAAGGGCAATATACGTAACCTTAACATTTGTACCTCCACAATATGCTGGAAAAAAATAAATTAAAAAAAAAGAAAAGGAAAAAAAATAAACCATGATAATCTTGAAAAAAATTCTATTATATCTAAGCAAAGAAATAAACAGTAATATCATAATCACTGGGGACTTTAACACCTCACTGAAAATCTGGATAGATCATCAAAGCAGAAAATAAACAAAGACACAGTGGACTTAAATGTGACTCTAGAATAAATGGACCTAACACACATCCTACAGAATGCTCTACCTCAAAATTAAAGAATATACATTCTTCTCATTAGCACATGAAATATTTTCCAAGGTTGATCATACCTCAGACCACAAAACAAGTCTCAGAAAATTCAGGAGAATCAAAATCATACCATGTATCTTCTCGGACCACAGTGGAATAAAACTAGAAATCAATTCCAACAGAAACTCTCAAATCCACACAAAATCATGGCAATTAAACAACCTGCTGTTGAACGATCCTTGGGTGAATGAGGAAACTAAGATGGAAATAAAAAGATTCTTCAAACTGAATGACAAAGGGGACACAAGCCTTCAAAATCTATGAAACACATAGAAAGACTGCTAAGGCGAAAGTTCATAGCTTTAAATGCTTACATCAAAAATACAGAAATATCACAAACTGATACCTTAATGTCACATTTCAAGGAACTATAAATAGAAGAAAAATCAACTCCAAAGCAAACAGAAGAAAAGTAATAAAGCTCAGAGAAGAACTAAATGGAATGAAAACAAAACAAACAAACAAACAAAAAAATACAAAGGACCAATGAAATGAAAATCTCTGGCTTTGAAAAGATAGATAAAATTGATAGACCCTTAGCCAGATTAACCAAAAAACAGAAGAGAAAGGACTAAAATGACCTTAATCAGAAATGAAAAGAGAGACATTACAACTGATACCACAGAAATACAAAATATCATCCATGAATGTTAAGAACACCTCTACACACAAATACTAAAAAACATAGAGGAAATGGATAAATCCCTGGAAACATACAACCTCCCAAGCCTGAATCAGGAAGAAATAGAAATTCTGAACAGGATGAGCAGCAAGATTGAGGCAGTAATAAAAAACCTCTCAACAACAACAAAAAAGCCCTGTACCAGAAAAATTCACAGCAAAATTCTACCAGAACTACAAAGATGAACTGGAATCTATCCTACAGAAATTATTTCATAACATCAAGAAAGAGGGAATCCTCCCTAACTGATTCTATGAAGCCAGTATCACCTTGATACCAAAACCAGGAAAGCTCCCAACAAAAAAAGAGAACTACAGACCAATACCCTCATGAATATAGATGTGAAAATTCTCAACAAAATACTAGCAAATTGAATTCAACAGCACCTCAAAAAGAAAATTTAAAAAAGACATTCTATAAAAAAGACATCTGCACTTGAATATTTATAGCAGCACAATTCACAATTGAAAACATGTGGAAACAACCCAAGTGCCCATCAATATATGAGTGGATTAATAAAATGTGGTATATGTATAGCATGGAGTACTACTCAGTCACAAAAAACAATCGTGAACTAGCACCTCTTGTATTATTCTGGATAGAGCTGGAGCCCATTCTACTAAGTGAAGTATCACAAGAATGGAAAAACAAGCACCACATGTCCTCACCATCAAATTGGTATTAATTGATCAACACTTATGTACACATATGGTAGTAACATTTATTGGCTGTTGGGCAGGTAGGAGGGGGGATGAGGAGATGAGTATATTCACACC
Organism: Cheirogaleus medius; assembly: GCA_008086735.1. Taxonomy (NCBI): domain Eukaryota; kingdom Metazoa; phylum Chordata; class Mammalia; order Primates; family Cheirogaleidae; genus Cheirogaleus; species Cheirogaleus medius. Next base: position 220,371 of record VBSM01002350.1, on the reverse strand, counting down.
TAATGGGTGCGGTGAGCACTGTCTGGAGGATGGACACACTTGTAGCTCTTACTCAGGCAGGGCAAAGGCAATATATGTAACCTAAGAATTTGTACCCCTTTAATATTCTGAAATTAAAAAGAAAAAAAGAAAATTCACCACCATCAAGTGGGTTTCATCCCAGGGATGTCAGGATGGCTTGACATTTGCAAATCAAAAAATGTGACCCACCACATAAACAGAGGCAAAAACAAAGACCACATGATCATTTCAATAGATGCAGGAAAGGCATCTCACAAAATCCAGCTCCCTTTCATGATAGAAACCCTCAACAAACTAGGCATATATGGAACATACTTTAAAATTATAATAGCCATATATGACAAACCCACAGTGAACATCATACTGAATGGGGAAAAGTCAAAAGCATTCCCCCTAAGAAATGGAACAAGACAAGGGTGCCCACTGTCACCACTTGTGTTCAGCATAGTACTGGAAGTCCTAGCCAGAGCAATGAGGCAAGAGAAAGAAATAAAGGGTATCCACATTGGGCAAGAGGAGGTCAAACTATCCCTGTTTGCCAATGATATGTTCTTATATCTAGAAAACCCTGAAGACTCCACCAAAAGACTCCTAGAATTGATAAATAAATTCAGTAACGTCTTAGGTTACAAAATTGATGTACACAAATCAGTAGCATTTGTATATACTAGTAACATTCAAGCTGAGAGTCAAATCAAGGATCCAATACCATTTATCATTGCTACAAAGAAAATGAAATACTTAGGAATAGACTTGACCAAGAAGGTGAAAGGTCTCTACCAGGAGAATTAGAAAACACTGATGAAAGAAATTGTTGATGACACAGATAAATGGAAAAACATCCCATGCTCATGTATTGGAAGAATCAGCATTGTTAAAATTCCCATACTGCCAAAGTGATTTCCATATTCAATGCAATCCCCATCAAATTACCTACGTTTTATTTCACAGGCATAGAAAACATAATCCTAAACTTCATTTGGAACCAGAAAAGAGCCCAAATCGCCAAAGCAATCTTAAGCAAAAACAACAAATTTGGAGACATCACATTACCTGACTTCAATTTATACTACAAGGCTATAGTAACCAAAACAGCATGGTACTGGTATGAAAGTAGAGACATAGACCAATGGAACAGAATAGAGAACCCAGAAATAAAATCATATAGCTACAACCAACTGATCTTTGAGAAAGCAGACAAAAACATACACTAGGAAATGGATGCCCTATTCGATAAATGGTGCTGGGGAAACTAGATAGCCACATGGTGATCTCTGCTGTGTGAGCCACTATTACCAAAAGAGAAGGCATATCCAACAAGTGTGTTGGGATAGCTGGAGACTGGTACCAGGGAGCTCTGAGAGTAGAGTGCAGGGCGTCAGTCACAGGGACTGGAAGGGGAAGTGGCAAGGGCCAAGCCAACTCTTAGCCCTAGAGGCTCATGCTGTGAATGCAGGGGAACAGGATCACTAGGTTAGAGCACTGACAGCCAGGAAACTTGGTCCTGAGTCTATCAAGCTACTAGCTTGAAGTTTTAGAAAGCCCTTTGAAGATAGAGTGGGAGGAAAAAGAGGAGGAGAAGGAGGGAGGATGAGAATGAGAAGGATGATGGGGAGAATGAGGTGGAAAGGAGGAGAACAGTGGTAGCTAACATCTGCCAAATGCAGAAGAATGAAGCAGGATCTCTATCTCTCACCATATACAAAAATTAATTCAATATGGACTAAAGACTTAAATTTAAGGAATGAAACCATAAAAATTCTTGAAGGAAATGTAGGAAAAACTCTTCTAGACATAGGCCTAGGCAAAGAATTTATGACTAAGACCCCAAAGGTAAATACAGCAACAACAAAAATAATTAAATGGGACTTGTTAAAATTAAGAAGCTTCTGCACAGCAAAGGAAATAATCAACAGAGTATATAGGCAAGCTAACAAAATGGGAGAAAATATTCACAATATATATACTTGACAAAGGAGTAATATCCAGAATCTACATAGAACTCAAACAAATCAGCAAAAAAGAAAAGAAAAAAAGAAAATAAAAGAAAGCCCATAAAATATGGGCAAAAGTTATGAACAAAATTTTCTCAAAGGAAAGTAGACAAATGGCCAATAAACATATGAAAAAATACCCTTTCAGAATTACCATTATTAAAACGTCAAAAAACAATAGATGCTGGCATGGATGCAGAGAAAAGGAACACGTATATACTATTGTGCAAATTAGTGCAACCTCTATGGAAAACAGTATGGGGACTCCTCAAAAACCTAAAAGTAGACCTACCATTTGACTGAGGAATCCCACTACTGGTTATCTACACAAAGAAAAAGAAGTCATTTTATCAAAAAGTCAGCTTCACTCAAATGTTTACCACAGCACAATTCACAATTGCAAAAATATGGAATCAACCTAAGGGCCCATCAGTTCATGAGTAGATAAAGAAAATGTGGCATATACCATGAAGTACTATTCAGCCATTAAAAGGAATGAAATAATATCTTTTGCAGCAACTTGGATGGAAATGGAGAATATTATCCCAAGTGATGTATCTAAGGAATGTAAAAACAAATACCACATGTTCTCACTAATAAGTGGGAGCTAAATGATGAGTATACACGGGCTCAGAGAAATGTAAAAGACATTGGAAACTAAGAAAAGGGGAAAGATGGGAGGGAGTGAGAGTTGCACCTGGACAGTTGTATGAACACTGTCCAGGTGACAGGCACACTGAAAGCCCTGACTTTAACATTGTACAGTATATCCATGTAACAAATACATTTTGGAATAGAAAATGAACAACAACAATAAAAATAAGGAACAAGGAAGGAGTCAGAAAAGCATGAGGAAACATAAAATAGTTTCATCTTACAGATGCTAAAGAAGGAAACAATTTCGAGTAAAGGGTGTTCAACAGTGTTAAATACTAGAATGAGGTTGAGGAGGATAAGGCCTCAGAAAATGCAACTCTCCCTTACCCCACATTCCTACCATATATCTAAATTAATTTCAAGCTGAGAATGACCTCACTAATAGTAAGCCTGTAAGAGACTATCTTAATCATTAGTCTCCATCTGTTCCTTCATTCATTCCTTCCCTTACTCCTGAACTCCCCAGTCATTCATTTTACTAACATTCACTGAGTGCCTACTCCAAGCCAAACCCCTGCTACATTCTGAAAATATTGAGACAAATAAAATATCTAGCCTCCAGAAGCTCACAGCTTAATGAGGAAGACAGCCCTAGAAAAATAATTACAGCATAGTGCTAACAGTTCAGCAACAACTTATTGAATGTATATTCTGGGCCAGACACTATGGGAGGCACTAGAGATACAAACATAAAAAAGTAGTTGCTGTCTGCTGGGAGCTCAGAATATAGCTTGGAAGGCAGATGGAATTACAATATATTGTGATATGAAGTAGAAATAAAAGGACTATACAAATTATATGGGAGCACAGAATAGGAAATGAGGCTTGTAAGAAAACCCTTTGAGGTAGGGGATATTCATATGCCCACTTAATATATGAAGAAATCGAGGTTTGGGGAGATAAGGTGATTTGCCCAAGGCCACACAGTTGTGAGTGGCAAAGCCAGAGTTCAAGTGTGGGTCTGTGAGACTTGAGAGTTCAGGTTTTACCCACTTTGTCAAACTGCCCAAATGTCTCTTCCAAGACTCCCCATGCTCTTTCCACTGTGACACCATGGTTGTACCTCAAGGGGTACACAGCAGGTGCTCAATGAATGTTTGTTGAATGAATAAACTTATAAACAAATGAACTATGCAACCACACAGGGGTGCTGGAAAGGTTCACCGAGATAAGTACTTGACTCATTAGAGGTCACTATGTAGAGTCACTATGTAAGATAGCAGGTGAGCACATAAAGACCCCACACCCACATGGTGATCTCTGCTGTGTGAGCCACTATTACCAAAAGAGAAGGCATATCCAACAAGTGTGTTGGGATAGCTGGAGACTGGTACCAGGGAGCTCTGAGAGTAGAGTGCAGGGCGTCAGTCACAGGGACTGGAAGGGGAAGTGGCAAGGGCCAAGCCAACTCTTAGCCCTAGAGGCTCATGCTGTGAATGCAGGGGTACAGGATCACTAGGTTAGAGCACTGACAGCTAGGAAACTTGGTCCTGAGTCTATCAAGCTACTAGCTTGAAGTTTTAGAAAGCCCTTTGAAGATAGAGTGGGAGGAAAAAGAGGAGGAGAAGGAGGGAGGATGAGAATGAGAAGGATGATGGGGAGAATGAGGTGGAAAGGAGGAGAACAGTGGTAGCTAACATCTGCCAAATGCTGATTGTCAGCCAGGTGCTACGCTAAGTGCTTTACAGGCAGTCAGGTAACCCTTGCAACATCTTATGAGGCAGATACTAACTTCTCAATTTCCTTGGCTAAACTTCCCAGCCAAGGACAAAGGGCTCATCTCTCCTCTTCCCACACCTATGCAAGCCCTGCCTGCAGGTGGCAGTGCCCCCTGCTGATGGCTCTACAGGAAACTAGTGTGAACAGCAGAGAATTATGAATTGGTTCCAAAAGATACTTTCCCATTCCAGAGAGACAGAGCTGGGGCGGGAAGCAGCAATGTTCGTATCTCCTCCTGTGAACTCCTGAGGCTGCCAAACCCTGATCTGTAACAATGAAGATGTTAACAAGGTCTTGCACAGGGCTTCTGTTGTACCGCCTACAAAGCATTTTACATACATTACTTGATTAACATGTTCCTTTGGGGAAAACAACTAAAAAACAAAAACAAGACCTTTTTTAGTCATGGAGATTTTCCCCAGAAAAAATATTAAATATTTCTCATCATTTCAATCCACATATATTTCCTAGATGTCCTCTGGTCTTCCTGAAATTTCTACTAAGAATTTCAGTTATTCCAACAAAAATGTTCAAACATCATAGTTTCTACCAACATATGGAGTCTATACCTCCTGGCTCCAAATTCATTTCCCTTTCTACCACAGCTGGGGCCAATGATGGCAAAGGAATAGGAAAAGGAAAATCAGGCTCTACAGGAGCTGGGGTGTCATTCCTGGGTTTTGTCTCATCAGCCCCCAATTTAATCCCCCAACCCTGCTCCCTATAGCCAGAGTTTCCACCCAGAGGCTCAGGTCCACCCCAGTTTACAGACCAGGCCATCCACAGGAATGGGGTCAATGCCTGGCTGCAGCCCCAGGGTTGGGGGATTAGAATTAGGTTGCTCTCCCAAACTGGTACTCCCAGGATGGCTGCCTGAAAGGCAATGATGGTCCCAGATTAGAAATCTCCTCAAGCCTACCTCTTACACAGACCAGTCTTAACAGCTGGCCTTCTGCCTTAATTCCCATCCCTAAGTCCTACCAGTTGTCCTTCCTATTGTCACAGCCCCATTTAGAATAGAAGGCCTGGCCTATGTGGGACAGTGTCTTACTTATCTCTTCCCCCAACATCTGGCACAAAGGATAGGCTTCAATGCCTGCTGCTAGATAGGTCAGCCATGCTACCTACCTTGTTCTTGCCTATCCTTTTCTGTGGAACTAGAGCCTTGGTCCAGTGGCTGGGATTTGGCCCCTAGTAAGAGATCTTGAAGATGATGATTGTCCAATTGCATGAAGTTCCAAACAATAACCACATACCTATTCCTTAGTTGTGTGATGTTGAGCAGGTTACTTAACCTGTCTGTGCCTCAGTTCTCTCATATATAAAGTTGGGAAATAATATTGATACCTCAGTATTATTGTGAAGATTAAAAGAGTTAATATACATTAAATCATTAGCAGTGTCCATACATGTGTCTGCTCATGCCATTGTGGTCATTGTTGTTATTGTTGTTATGTTGGTTATCCTCTATTCCTCAGTATTGACCATTTTCCAGAATATCACAGAGGCACCTAACCCTGCTTGTAGACCATTCTCCTCACCCCCTTGGCTGCCTCTGCCTGTAACAAGGCTACTTCCCCAAGCATGTGTCCTGTCCAGTGGCTATATCCAGGACGAGGGCTCAGCTCCCTCTCCCCAATGCCTGGCCTGCTTCTGCCATTGAAGACATTTGAAGCCCATCATTTGAGATGGGTGAGTCCCATGTTACGATGAATACCATTTCTATTAATGAAAGTTTGAGTAAGCAGACCATCCTCTCTTGGGCTAGGAAGTTCCAGAGGGAATGGAGGCAGCGGGGTGAGAAGCAGCAGGCTTGGAGGAGCAAAGCAGAGTCACAGAAAGCTAGGCTGTGTCCCTGGGAAACAGATGTGGTTGGACAATCTTCCAAAGGCTGGAAAGCCCACTTCCACTGGCAGTAGAGCTACCCTGGGATGTATTTGCCAAGAGAGCAGGAAGACAGCTGAGCTGTTGCTTTGTGGGGGCAGGGACCTGCCACTGCAGCTCATGACACAATCAAAACTGAATCCTAGCATCTCAGAGATGCAGAGTCACCTTCAGAAGAGAGAACAATGGCCTAGCAATTGTTTGCTGCTCAGAGCCCGGGAGGAGCTTATCTCTGCAGACCTGCTGACTCCAGGAATGTCTGAATATGGGGTATCCTCAGAGCTCATTTAGCCGAAAGCCTTTCTTCACAGGTGAGGAAACTGGGGGCCCCATTTGCCCTCTGCCTGGTTCTTTTGAGACATTGGCCTATCCACATACCAGGCCATGAGCAACACTTCAAAACTAACCTCAAAGAATGCCTAGCCTTGGCAACTGGCTCACAGCACTTCCTGCTTCCTGTGACAGGGCTTACTCTGTTCCACACTCCCTCTACCCACCACCTTAAGGCCTGCTGCTTTTGGTCCCCAGTGTGGGCAATCCATTTGTACTTCCTCTGGTTTATGGACTTGGGCTGCCCCTCAGGTCTTTGCACTGCCCTGATTGTGCTGCCTTAGGCAGTGTTTATAAAGAAAATCTTTCCTTCAGCCCCAGACAGGTCAGTTCTCCTCCAACCTCCCGCAAGCATACACCTTCTAGGTCATGGCATTTAGGCACTGTAGCCCAGAAAAACAATAATAATAGTAACAAAAAGCTCCTTGTCAGAGGTGAGATATTTTTTACCTTTTAAAATAAAGAACAGAATACTGGCACAAATATCAATTCCAACTACATGATCCTGAGCACATGAACCTCAGTTTCCTCCTCAATAAAACAGAGACTAAATGGGATATTGTGTGTAAGTGCCTGGCAATAGGGAGGGCTCACTAAGATGTAGCTAATAGTAGTAGTAGTAACAGATAATCTAATAATCTCTACCTCTTTGCCGTCTATCAAGCTGGTACCACAGAGCAAGTGTTTAGTAAGTGCTGAATGAAAAAGATGTTTTTATATTCAACAGGCAAAACCACCAGGTGGGGCAGGTAGAGAAGATGCTGTTCTCCCCAGAGATGGAGACCTGAGGCTGGGTCTCACATCACAATTAGTGAACAGCAGAGCCTGGACTGGAAACTTTGTTTCTTGACTCCCTGTTTGGTCTTTACTGTTTTAAGTCACCTGATCAAATTTAGGGCCAGAAAGGAATTTAGAGATTATCTATTATAATCCCATCATTTCAAGACGTGCAAACTAAGGCCACAGAAACCATGGACATTTAATAAACCAAAGAGCCAGTCGGCCAAGGAGTACAGCCCAGGTCTCCTGACTCACAGTTTAGTGCTCTATCAACAATACAACAGCTTACTTTGCAAAAATCACCTGTCTGTTCCTAGTTCAGCAAACATGGTCATCCTGGGCTTAGAGCTACCACAGCTTTCTAGGAAAACTTTACCCGAGTGGTAACTGCAAAGGCCTCCTGCAATAACAGATGTGCCCTCAGAGTAGCAAATTCATTCTTTATGGACAGGCCCCTTCAGTGTGATTTGAAAAAATGTATCAGTGTGAAGCTTGATGACAACCAAGAGTGTGTCAACAGCCACAACTTGGTGATGTGGAGTACCATCTTTGAAGTGGACCCTACAATATTGCTGGAATGTCAAGCATGAACTCTGAGAAACAGCACCACTTGGCAGTTCCTTTTAAAGCAATAAAGACTGTTAAATGAGTCCAAAGTAGCACAGGATATTATTGTTTACATGCAACCCTTATCCCAAGGCTGTAGGAAAGGGAGCCAAATTCCACAAGCTCTTTCCTTATAAGAAGCACTTTGCAAAACAGAAGAGGCCAGTATTGTTGCTTGGTCTGCTGTTCTTTCTTGAAGTCAGCTTCATTTGAAAATGAAAACTGCTGTCCTCAGAATTTAAGCTGCAAAGGGGAAATGTATTATGTTATTTCACTTGCAGTTAATCTGAGGATGCAAAAGTTAAATGAGCATCGTGGTGTTTACCTCAAATGAAGAACGTAATGGGGAGGGGGCAGAGGTGAATAACTCATTAGTCAGTGTAACTAAGAAGGAATCTCTGATGCTTCTAATTTAAAAGGATTCGAAATTTGAAAGGTTCCTAATGGAACAGGAGCAGATGTTTTCTATAGAAGAAAATCATCACCTTAGATTCTAATGGCACTCTTTTTTCCCCTTTGAAAATACCACCAAAACACATTTATTATCCATTCCTGAGCTGTTGCACAACAGTGGCTACAGAAACACGTGACTGACAGAAGAGGCCTGTCTCTATGTCTGTGGCTTGCCCTGGCCAAGCACACAAATCAGGATTACCTTGCTCTATTCCCCTAGGCACAAGCAAGTTAATGCCAGTGTCCACAGGCTCAGTAAGTGCCATGCTTCTTGGTTTTCTCTCTTCCCATTATAAATAGCAAGTCTTGGACAAGTGGTTTGTTTTAGCATGCTTACTTGGGTCTTGACAGTAAAGGAGAAAGGCCTTTTTGAAAGCACCATCTTTGTGGCCAGTCTCGAAAACTGATAACATTTTACAGTTGGTTTTACTCTTACTTCATTCACCTAACATATTTATTACAGGCCACATTCTGGGCTCAGCATTAGAGAAGGGAGGAGAAAAAGGGAGGAAGTAATCAATTTTGTCTTGTGGAAAAGGTATTGGGCTTGATACTATTTGAGTTGGCCCTGGAAGACATGAACAGTGCTTCAGCCGGCGCAGGGGTGTGGATGGAGTACTAATGAGAGAGAAGATGTAAGAAGGAAAGAAGCTGGTTAATGGCTCATACACTCATTTGCTTAAACAGTTTGAATCACTGGATTGTAAAGGTTTCCACAAGGGGCTGTTTTCTGAAGGTGAATGAGTATATTCATGGAAGACATGCTTGTTATTAAAATGATGCAATGCCTTTTTGTAAAAGACTACATGGGGGAAGCCGGGCGCGGTGGCTCACGCCTGTAATCCTAGCACTCTGGGAGGCCGA
>VBSM01002350.1:178022-196466 GCA_008086735.1 Cheirogaleus medius | reverse complement strand
GAAACCCAAAAATTTGTACCCCTATAATTTGCTGAAATAAAAAAAATAAATAAAATAAAATTAACATCACTAATAATGAGACACGTAGATATCGTGAACTCCCAGATATGGTGCACTGAGAAGGGAACACATAATTCTGTAGCATTGTCAGAAAAAACATAAACTCAGTATAATCATAAGAAAACATTAGACAAACCCAAATTAAAGGACATTCTACAAAATAATCGACAAGTACCCTTCAAAAGTGTCAATGCCTTGAAAGGCAAGGAAAAATTAAAAAACTTTTCCAGATTAGAGAGGGATCCTGGATTAGATACCAAAACAGAAAAAGGACATCAGTGGGACACTGGTTAAATTTGAATGACACGTAAATTAGTTAGTAGTATTGCATCAATGTAAATTTACTGGTTTTGAAATTTTACTATGATTATGTAAAGTGTTAACATTTGGTAAAGCTGTATGAAATGAACTCTGTACTATTTTTACAACTTTTTTGTAAGTCTAAACTTATTTTAAAATAGAAAAGAATTTAAAAGTTTCTGCCTGTATTAATACCAAGTTCATTAAGGGCTCCATAGGTTATCTTTCACGTGGAGGCTAAAAAACTGGATTGTGGCTTGAAGGGTCCCCAAGCAAGAGTGACTAGAAACAAAGGGCTGGGCACAGTGGCTCACTCCTGTAATTCTAGCACTCTGGGAGCCCGAGACAGGAGGATTGTTTGAGCTCAGGAGTTCGACACCAGCCTGAGCAAGAGTGAGACCCTGTCTCCACTAAAAATATAAAAAATTAGCCAGGCACTGTGGTGTGCATCTGTAGTCCCAGCTACTCTGGAGGCTGAGGCAGGAGGATCGCTTGAGCCCAGGAGTTTGAGGTTGCTGTGAGCTAGGCTGATGCCACGGCACTCCAGTCAGAGCAACGGAGTAAGACTTTGTCTCAAAAAAAAAAAAAAAAAAAAAAAAAAGAAAAGAGAAAAAAAGGAAAAGTTAGTGCCATGTTCCCTGAGCAAGACCCCAAGAACTTGCTCCTTCAGGATCACAAACCAAGGTTGGTAAAAGAGGTAGCTAATTATCAAGTGAGAGCAAGAGGGCTTCCAATTTCTAGATAAGATTAAAAAAGAAGATTATGTCCAAAGGCAATTAATGAATCCCCTTTTTATGACTAAAAAGATTCTATACAAAAGACCAAAACTAATCAAGAATTAATCAAAAAGATAACAGGGGCTTCAGTTATCCAAGATAATGCAATAGTAATGGAAATTTAAGCTTATCCAATTTTCCATTTGGACAAGGAAGTTCAGATTCTGACCTTCCCTCCACAGAGACAAGACCATGTGGCAAGAAACTAAACAAAACCAAAAGGATTCCCAAGAAGTGGAAATACTACACAAGAGCTCTAAGAACAGGGAGGTTTTTTTTCCTACTCAACCCATTCTTCTCCCAGGAAGGGACAAAACTAATGAAGAAAGGAGTTTTGGATCTGGCCATTGGTCTCTAACCTTTTGACCCCTTCTGACCATCATTTCCTGCTGCAGGAAAATCCCTTTCCCTTTTATTTCACAATCTGTCACCTTAAGTTCAGGATCCTTTACTTACCATCTAAAGCTCTTCACAGCATGGCCCTAACCTTTCTGTCCAGTCACATGTTTATTTCTGAAGCATAGATCTTAGTGGTTAAAAATATAGGCTTTGGAGTCTGACAGACCTTGTTTGAATTCCATGTTCTGCCATCTCTTGGCAGGTGACCAAGTTACTTAATGGCTCTGAGCCTTAGTCTTCTAATTTGTAAGGTATGGATGATACTGTCTATAACTAATGAGATTTTTATGGCAATCAAACAAGAGAATGCATGTAAAGCACTTAACAGTATGCATGGCGCAGAGTAATGACTAAATACATAGGGACTATTACTACCCCGAAATGGATCCTATAATTTTCTCACCTTGTTACTTTTACTCATGCTGCTCCTTCCTCCTAAAATACCCCTGCCTGTAGAAATTATATCTGTTGTTTAAGTCTGGTCCCCAAGGCTACCTTTTCAAGAAGTCTTTCCTTTTGTTCCACCAGGATATTCTATCCCTGCTTAGAACATCCAATTCATTTGTACTCCTCCCTCGGCACCGACTTCGCACTGATTTGTGTACCTAGGCACTGTGCAGGGCTAAGCTTGCACTTAGCAGGTGCTCCACGGCTATTTACTGAATTAAATCCTCATGGTGTCCAAATGTTACACGATTTCCTGGAATTTTTAGTAAGAATTCTAAGTACCTAACCAATAACTCAAATAATTCCATATTCCAGAGTTTCTGCTTACACCCTCAAGTCAGTGTTAAAAACACATGACCAAGAATTGGGGTAAGAAAGCATAGAGCAGAGGATGGCAGGGAGGAACCCTGTGGATATTTGCTGATGTGAAAATGTTGGCTTTTGGGATGTGCATTGCGTCATATGTGTTTTGAGGGCCTGCCACTGCCATTTTCTGTTCTGCCCAGCCTCTTTTCTTTGGGATTTGCTATAAAGGATAACTATGGAAAGTTTGAAAAACAGTTAACAGGTGAACACCTTAAACATATACAAATGCTTTTTAGACGGATGAAAAGGAAAAGATGGCATCTGCCTACAGGAAGGGTAAAGAAATAATTCTGATGTCTCTCCCAACCTTGGTGTTTCTTGCTCTGCCTGCCTTCAAACACCAACAAAAAATGCCAAGGGAAAGTAAGTAGAAAACAAAGGTGTCTGATTCAAGACTGTGTTCTTAGGGTTTAGATGCTGACAGGTATGCATTACCCATACTGCCTCAGCAAAGCACTTGTTATACCAGCCACAGATGTTATACCAGCCACAGATAACTGCTTTGTTGAGGAGGGAAGGAGAGATTTTTCGCCAGCTCTATGGAGATGCATTGACAAATTCCAGAAACAAACAAACAAACAAACAAACAAAAAACAGAACCCTTGTGGATTACTTTCCCTTCTTATCCTAGCTTGGGAATATTTACTCGCATGTGATCATATCATTTTCCATCATGAGTGACTCAGAGGGAGTTTAAGTGTTGTGGAGAACCAAGTAAATGATTAATTCAAGTGGATTCAAAATAAGCAGGTTGCCTTTAATATTTTGAGGGTAAAATGAATAATTCTCAATTATCTTCAAGTCACTCATAGTCAGACTTAATGAGGGAGATGTGATCTGCCACAGTGCAAAATATTGACACATGTTGGGATGTCGCTTAATCCTCCGCTCACAAAAATGAAAGAGAACAACCATTCTTTTCAGCAGAAGCAACCCTAGTAGCTTCGTGTTCCAGCTCTTTCCCTTTCTTTCTCCCTTCCTTTCTGGCACAGGCATTTAATGAATACCTACCATATACAGAGCCCTGAGACAGGTACTACTGGGGATACAGAAATGAATACTATTGTGTTCTCAGGTAGTTTATAAGCTTAGCAGGAAAGACAAGACTGTTAACAAAATCAAAAATGAGCCACTTGAGGTTCCCCTACAAAATAGCACACAGACTGCAGACAGACTCTGGCTCCCTCTGAAAAATTCTATCCTGGAGATGCCATCAAAGTAAGGGAAAGGTTGACGGGTCCAAGAAATTAAAGGAACACTTATAAGAAGCTTGTGGGTAAGTCAACCCACTCATTTATTGTAAATTCTGTTTTGTTGGAATTATTTCAAAGAGTCTTTGTGTGGTAAGCTTTTTGAAGTCTTGTACACCTTAGAATATTTAATTCTTATATTTAAATTATATTTAGCTGGGTATAAAATTCTAGGTTCCAAGCTTTTTATCCTCAACACTTTGAAAATTAGCCCTCCACTGTTTTCTTGTATCTGGGTTGCTTTTGAATACTGAGATGTCAGTATAATTTTGTTCCTTTGTGGGTAATCTGCTTTTTCATTGTGGGAAGTTTTCTTTGATATTTTTAAATTTTACTATTTGTGTCTAGATATAGGCTTTATCTTATGAATCCTGCTTGGCAAACTATGAATCCTTTTAAACTGAGGTCATCCATACTCCCAAGATTGGAGAATTCTTGGTCTCTATTTCTTTCAATACTTACATCCCCTCATCTTAACTTTTTCCCCCCTCTCCTTCTGGGACTCTTACTATACTGACTAGACACTTCTTCCATCCTCTATGTCTCTAAAGATGTTTTTCCCATAATTTCTGACTATTTATCCCTTTCTGATGTCTCCTGGGAAAGTTATTCAACCTGGTATTTCAGTTCATTAATCCATTCTTCATCTGTATCCATTCTGTTATTAACACCTCCATCAAGTTATTTAACTCATATTTTTCATAGCTATTTCTGAATTATCTTCTTTGGAACTGTTTATTCCTGCTTCCTGTTACCAACAGCCTCCCTTAGCTTTTCAATAATATTCTAGCTAGTTTTTTTTCAATTATTGTTTTGACTAGTTAATAAATTCTGCTTTGTCTGGTAAAGTCTGTTCTTTCTTTTGGAATAGCTGCACTCTTCATAAGATATGTTATTTAAGAGGACTGATGCTCAGTAACTTCTAAGATTACCACTGAAGTTTTTTGTTTGAGTAGGCCACTTTGGTTATAACTTACAATTAGATTTCTCTTAGGTTTAAGTTGTAAATTCACCCTTCCTTGCAATTAATAGAAGGCATCACCAAGTGGCAACTGCTGTGGTTGCACAGCTTGAAGTATAAGTATCAGTTCTGTGTGTGGGTGCTTGAAATAGACAACAGAACTATGTATTGCAAGATATTAGTGTTTAAACTTAAAAATACAATGTTTTAAAAACTGCTAAACAAAGCAACATCACCATATTTCAGGATGGCACATAGAATAAAAAGATTTAATGAAATAAATATCAAACAAAGCACATCTTGGTATTTTGTTTTTCATTGTGACATTTCTGGATCATGATTAATATGTTAAGAATTCTGAGAAAATTCTGTAGAGGCATTTTTATTCATCCCAAATACTGTGCTTTTTACCTGTGATAGTCACTAACAGTCACCAGTGGTAAGAAAGGGATAGAAGTTTGAATTCTTTGGGGGCACAGGTAAACTAAATAAAACATGGGTGTGGTGAAAACAGCACTGGTTTGGGAATTGGCAGACCAAGCTCCAACCACAACTCTGTCATATGATAGCTATGTGATCTTGGACACATCAGCTGAACTCTTTAGTCTTGACTTTCTTCATTTGTAAAGTTAGGGTTAAATTATATTAGTTCTAATATCCCTTCAAGCTCTACAAGTTTATCAGTCAGTTTCATAAGAATATATCACTCCAAACAAACATTAGTATTTTATGTATGGGAATTTATTCCTTTAGAACAAACAAACCAAGAAATAGATACATTTACTTTTACATGTAAACCTTGCAATCTCACACAGAACAACAGGAAAAACAAGAAACTCTATATGCAAAGTGTCTAATTTGTAACTTACTATTCAATAAAGCTCAGTCTCTAACCATTTGCTTTGTTAATCTTACTCCTAACTATAGGCTGCCTCAGGGCATTTTCACAGCTTTCACCAGTCTGTCCCAGTTTAGTTTTAGCTGTTAAGTCTATAGACTCCAGGTGCTAAATACTAGATTAATAGGTCCTAATTAAGAGTTCCAATATTTCAGTGAGCACTTGTGCCCCCAGCCTAATCTTCTCCAGTAATCAGCCTTTGCATAGTTCCCAAGTTTCAGCCCCTTTCTCCAATTCCCGTTATTTTTCTCTCCTTCTTGAATCAAAGTTTCTGAGCTGCTTTTTATGCTAGAGGCATATGATGTCATTGTTTCTACCCCCAGCTGTTCTTAATTTTCTCTCAGATCAGCTTTCTTGAAGGACTCTCAGCAGGCCCAAAGACACAGCCCTCCCTTCTAGGGTGCAGATGAAAAGCTGGGGTGGAAGGGGAAAAAGGGCAGTTCACCAACCCATAATGACTAATCCTAGCAAAATAAAGGGCAGGGCCCTTTTAATAAACAGAGCACTCCAGGAAGAGGGTGGAGCCAACTGAATAAGCCCCAGGCTCTGACGACACAAGTGTGCTCTTGGAAGCTGTCATAGCAACAGTAGTTTGCTATCCAATATGTGGACTATATCTGCTTAAGGCAGTTCTCTAAGACCATAGCATCACCCTCTGAGGCCATCTTGCTTCTCACTGTATTAAAGCTCCTGGCTCTAACTGCCTGCAACACTGGCCTCCTGTCTCCAACCAATGGATGTCCTTCCATGTCTGAAAAGAGAGTTAAAATGGATTATACTAGACAAATTTAGCTCTCTCCTCCACAGAGGCCTAGTGTTTTGTGGCGTTGCAGAAAAAGCCCTGATACACAAGTTCACATGACTCATAATTATTAATGAATTCATGTGCTGACATCCAGAAGTGCTGTTTGAAAAATGATGATGTAATGATGCTTTACAAAAAGGAATGAATCTCAGAGGTGAAACTTCTTACTGTATAATGGCACCTGGCTAGAGCAGATAGGATAGTGCCCATGTGCTAGTAACTTTGGAATTAGTTTCCCACTGGGTTAGTGGCAGAAATATTCTTTTGCCTCATCCTACTTAGGCCAGCAGCCAGAGGAGTAGAAATCCCTTCAGAGCAGGGCAATTTTGATGGAGGAAGGGTAGGCTAGGGAGTAGGAGAATACAGTGGAAACCCATGAGGCAGGACCAAATGGATGAGCTAGCAGTGGTTCTCAGCTCTGGCTACACATTAGAATTTCCCAGGAGGCTTTTTTTTTTAAGTTTATTTTGAAATAATTTTAAAATAACAGAAAAGCTGCAAAAACAGCAGACAGCTGCTGCACACACTTCATTCAGCATTCTCCATGTCAACATGTTACATAATCATGGTAAAATTATCAAAACTAAGAAATGAACCTTGGTACAATACTATTAACTATAGGTTTTATTTGCATTTCACCAGTTTCCACTAAATTCCATTTTCTGTTCATGATCAAATTCTGTATTCCACATTGGGTTTAGTCTCCCCCTATCTATGACAGTTCATGAGTCCTTTTATGTCTTTCATGATGTTGGCACTTTGAAGTACACTGATCAATTATAATGTACCTTACAGATTTTTCTACTCATTTTTTTCTGTTCTAGATTGAATCCAGAATACTGTGTTGTATTTAGTCATCACATCTTAGTTGCCTCCAATCTATGGCAATTTATCAGTGTTTCCTTGTTTTTCATGACCTTGACAATTTTAAAGATTAATGGTCAAGTACTTTGTAGCATGTCCCCCAATTCAGGTTTGTCTGATGTTTTCTAATGATTAGTTTGGGATTATATATTTTAGGGAAGGATAGCACAGAGGTGAAGTGTTTTTCTCATCACACAGTATAAGGAGTTCAAGATATGAACCTGACATACTGGTGATGTTAGCCTTGATCACTTGGTTAAGGAGATTTCTGCACTATATAAAACTACTGTTTTTAAAACCTATTATATTCATATAATTGTAGAATTCACATAAAGTTGCAAATGTAATACAAGGAGATCCTGTGTATCCTTCTCTCAGTTTGCGCTAATGGATACATCTTATGTAACTATAGTACAATATCAAAACAGGGAATTGACATTGACACGAAGTGTGAGTATAGTTCTATGCCATTTAATCATGTGTGTGTATTCTTGTAAACACCACTGCAATCTAGAAACAGAACTATCCCATAACCACAAAGATCTTCTTCATGCTACCTCCCTAACTAACCCCTGAACACCACCAAGCTGTTCTCCATCTCTTTAATTTTATTATTTTCAAGAATATTATATAAATGGTATCAATCAGTATGTGATCTTTTGAGATTGTCTTTTTTCACTCAGAATAATGCCTAGGAGATTCATCCAAGTTGTGTGTATCAGTAGTTCATTTTTTATTGCTGAGTTGTATTTCACAGTATGGATATACCATAGTTTAACCATTCACCTATTGAGGGACATCTGGGTTGTTTCTGGATTTTGGTTATTGCAAACAGCTCTGCTATGAACATTCATGTACAAGTTTTTGTCCAGATGTAGGTTTTCATTTCTCTGGGGCACATGCCCAGGAATATGATTGCTAAATAGTATAGTAGTATATGCTTAGTTTTGTAAGAAAAAAAACCACTAAGCCATTTTCCAGAGTGGCCATACCGTTACCCACCAGCAACATATGAGAGATCCAGTTTCTCCATATCCTCGCCAGTATTTGGTATTATCATTATTTTTATTAGCTGCTTGAATAGATGTACAGTGATATCATATGGTATTAATTTACTTTTCTACAATGGCTAGTGATGTTGAACAACTTTTCATGTGCGTATTTGCCATCTGTATATCCTCTTCAGTGAAATGTCTGTTGCCATTTTTTGCGTATTCTCTAATTGGATTGTCTTTTATTCTGTTGAATTTTGATAGTTCTTTATATATTTGTTTTTGGATATGATTTGCAAATATTTTCTTCCAGTTTATAGCTTGTATTTTAATTTTTAACAGAATCTTCCATAAAGCAAAAATTTGAACTTTGAAACTTTGATGAGTTCCAATTTATCAATTTATTTTTCCTTTGATGGATCTTGCTTTTGGTGTCATCTAAGAAATCTTTGCCTAGCTCCAGATCTGGAACATTTTCCCCTGTTTTTTTCCTAAAAGATTTTTAGTTTTATGTTTTACAGACCTACATGATCCATTTTGAGTTATATCTGCACAAGGTGTGAAGTTTAGGTTGAGGTTTTTTTGTTTGCTTGTTTTTGCCTATGAATGTCCAATTGCTCCAATACAATACCATTTGTTGAAAAGTCTATCCTTCCTTCATTGAATTGCCTTTGCACCTTTGTTATAGTAAAACCATTTGGGTACATTTGTGTGGATCTATTTCTGGGTTCTCTATTCTGTTCCACTGGTCTGTGTGTCTGTCCCTTTGTCAATACCACATGGTCTTGATTACTATAGCTATATAGTTAGCCTTAAAGTTAGGTAGCGTGATTCCTCCAACTTTATTAGTTTTTCCAAATTGTTTTAGCTATTCTAGGACCTATGCCTTTTCATATAAATTTTGGAATAGTCTTCTGATTTCAGTTCTAACAAGAGCCTGGAAATCATCACTCCCATCCTTACAACAAGAAGAAGGCGGAGAAACTGAAAATCAATGACTTTTATTGTACCCATCAGAGAACTAAGGTGATAGGGGCAAAGTACCACCCTGAAATCTGGAGAATCAGGAACGTCCAGCGAGACACAGCTGTGATTTGCTAGCTTGGAGCAGAAGTCACCGGAGTTATAAAATGGTAGAAACACCAAAACTGGCAATTTTAACAAATTTCTGGAAGCTGGATATGGACTACTATGAGAGTGACAAGCTTCTGAGAACTGCTGGCATAGGGGCATCCTCCAAATGTTGTGGGATTTTCTTTCAGGAAACCCATCATGTTCTTACAGTAAAGATCTGAGTAAGATCTTCTTATGGATCTGTCAGAGAGAGTGAAGAATAATCATTGTGAAATATGCCTAGAGCCTTTTCCATAACAAAGGACTACTTTACAGGGGAAAAGAGTTTGCTGCAGTCCCCACACCCCCTCAGCAAAACTGCAGAAAACCAAAGAAAAAGAAAAAAATCTTGAAAGAAGAGTGGAGGAACACCTTATGAAGGACCAAGGATAAGAATTACATCAGGCTTCTTGATAGAAACCATGCAAAAAAGAAGACAGTGGAGTGAAATATTTAGTCTTGAAAGAAAAACAAAACCAACCCATAATTCTATATCCAGAAAAATTATCATTCAGAAGTGAAAGTGAAACAAAGTATTTTTCAGAAAAAACAAAAATTGAAGGAAATGAAACAGACTTATCCTACAAGAAATGTTAAAAGTTAAGTTCTTTGGGGGGAGGGGAATGACAAAGGACAGAAACTCAGTTCTACAGAAAGGAAGGAAGAAAACTGGATAGGGGATAAATGAATGTAAAATAAAATCTTTTATTTTCCTAATTTTCAATTGATCTAAAAAATACTGTTTAATAATAGCCCAATGCATTGGTTGATTGTAGCATATGGATAAGTGAAAAAATGACAGCAATGTCGCAAGGGATAGGAGGGAGGATTTGATAATACTCTGTTATAAGGCACCTGCACTATATGTAAAGTGGTACAGTGTTATGTGAAGGTAGACTTTTAGTTAAAAATGTATATTGTAAACTCTAAGGCAACCACTAAAAAATTTAAAAGAAGCATAACTGATATTCTGAGAGAGAAGATAAAATAGAATTATATAAAATCTCAAAAACAGAAAAGGCAGAAAAAAGAGTAAGGGGTGTGCAAGCAAAGAACAAATGTGATGAATAGAAAATGGTTACAAATATGATATAATTAACCCAAGTATATCAATAATTACTTTAAATTTGAATGGCCTAAACACATCAGCTAAAACAGAGATTGTCAGAGTGGTAAAAAAAATCAAACAAGATCCAACTATATCTTTTCTCTAAGAAATCTACTTTAAACATAAAGACATATGTAGTTTAAAAGTAAAAGATAAAGATATATCAAGTTAACATAAATTAAAAGAAAACTGGAGTATATGTATTAATTTCAGACAAAGCAGAATTCAGAACAGGAAGATTTTCAGGATTAAAGAGGGGCATCACATCAATCTTACAATAAGCTTATCTATGTCCACAAAATTTCTTGCCAATTTTAATAAAAATTGCCTTAAATCTATAGATCAATTTGGGACATAATTGACATCTTAAGTAGGTTGAATCTTCCAATCCACAAACACAGTATATCTCTCCATTAATTTAGGTCTTCTTTGATTTCTTTTATTTTGTAATGCTCAGCATACACATCCTGTGCCTGTTTTGTTACATTTTAAGATTATATCCAAGTATTTTTTTGAAGCAATCATAAGTGATATTGTGCTTTTAATTTTGGTTTTGACATGTTAATTGCTAGCATTTGAAGATGCAGTTGATTTTTGTGTGTTGATCTTGTATCCTGCAACCTTACTGACCTCAATTATTAATTCTAGAAATTGTTGATTCTTTGGTATTTTCTAAATAGACAATCATGTTATCTGCAAGTTGGGAGAGCTTTATTACTTCCTTTCCATTTTATATGCCTACTATTTCTTTTTCTTGCTTTATTATAGTGGTTAGAACTTCTAGTACTATGTTGAATAAGAGTGATGAGAGCAGGCATCCTTGCCTTGTTCCTAATCTTAGGGGATCATTCCCTTTTTCTAATGTAAGCATTTACTGCTATAAAATTCCCTCTCAATACTGCTTTAGCTGTGCCCCACAAATTTTGATATGTTGTATTTCCATTTTCACTCACTTCAGTGAATTTTTTGCCCCATGGGTTATTGAGAAGTATTTTGCTTAGTTTTCAGATGTTTGAATATTTTTCTCATGAATTTTGATTTCAATTTGTTTAAATTTGTTTCAGTTGTTTTATGGCCCAGTATATAGTTTACCTTGGTATATGTTCCATGAATGCTTAAAAAGAATGTATATACTGCTATTTTTAATAAATATTAGAAGTTTTTAAAATAAATATTAGATTCTATTGGTTGATTGCATTGTTAAGTTCTTCCATATCTTTGCTGATTTTTAAATTGTTCTACATTTTGTTGAGAGAGGGGTTTGAAGACTCCAACTATAATTGTGGATATATCTATTTCTTTTTTCAATTCTGTCTATTCTTGCTTCACATATTTTGCAGCTCTCTTGTTTGGCACATATAAATTTAGGATTGCTGTCTCCTTGGTTGATTGACCATTTAATAATTATTTAATGTTTCCTTCTAAGCTTAGTAATTTTATTTGTTCTTGAGTCAAATTTCTCTAATATTAATACAGCCACTCCTGCTTTCCTTTGGATAAAGTTTGCATAGTATATTTTCCCATCCTTTTAATTTAAACCTGCCTATATATTAAATAGAAAATATAAACAGTAAATAACAAAACTACAAAAATATTTATTTTTCTTTGTTAGAACTAAGTCTAGCCCATACTCAATGAAAGGGAATTAATCTCCACCACCCAGAGGGCAGTAGTATCAAATAATTTGTAGTCACATATTAAAACCAACATAGTGATTAATAAAAATGTGAGGGGTTATCCTATGAAACTATGCAAATATCTTATCTTCTGAAATTATTACTGTGGTATATTCTCTCTCTCTCTCTCTCTCTCTCTCCTCTCTCATCAGCTATTTCTCTAAGGAAGCCTAATTCTTTTTATTTGAGAATTGTATGTAAGAAGACAAGATGTGGCTCTAGGTGAACTCAATTCTACTTGAATGTTGCTGATTCAAGGCCCTCTCGGTTGACAAAACTATGAAATATAGTCATCCCTCAGTATCCACAGAGAATTGGTTCCAGGATCCCCTGAAGATACCAAAATCCACAGATGTTCAAGTCTCTTATATTAAAAGACATTGTATTTGCATATAAACTACGGACATACTCCTGTATACTTTGAATCATTTCTAGATTACTTATAATACCTAATACAATGCAAATGCTATATAAATACTTGTTAGACTGTATTAGTTTTATTTGTACTATTTTTAATTGTTGAATTGTTATTTTTTATTGTGTCAAATATTTCAATCTATAGTTCGTTGATTCCATGAATGTAGAACCTGTGGACAGGAAGGGGTGACTATATATATGTATATATATATAAATAATCCATGAATATATCTGTTATAGTCTGAATGTATGCTTGCCTCCAAAATTCGTATGTTGAAATCTAGTCCTGAAAGCAGCAGGATGGCTGACCGGAGACACCAGCCAGAGCATCTCAGCAAGAAGAAGTTTTAGATTATACAGAAAAAATTAACAGATGCACAGACGTAGATCAGATGTGGGTCTGAAGGAAGGGTGCCAGAGCCCTTGGGAGACTCCACTGGAAGAAGTTGCAGTAAAGAACAAGAAGGAGCAAGGTATCAGCAAAGATCAATGACTGAGAGGCTTGGCGTCCAGCAGAAGGGTAGGTGGAGCAGTTAGTTTCTCCCTCCCTCACATCTCTAACAGTTGGTGGGTTCCCATGCTGCTTGAGAGACTTTTTGTCCATGTGAGCCCAGAGGCTGCTGCTGCTAGTGAGCTGGGAACTCCTTGTGAACATGGCATCAGGCTCCCAGCCCCCTGGGGCACTTCCCACCTCCACAGACCTCAGCTGGGACAGCAGGTGCCATATTGCTTCTCCACCCACCATGTGCCTTTGTCTTCTCCAGGGGGCTTCAACTCCTCAGGTTTCACTTTGCTTGTCTCCACACAGACATTTCCCAACTCTAGCCCAGACTGCAGGAACTACAGGGGTCCGGTGGGTCCCAGGTGATCTGTGTGACTTCAGAGCCTGGACATTCTGGCTAGACTGCCTCACAGAGGGAGGGTCAGAAAAGACCAGAGTGCTAGCATTCCTCCATACAGAATGCTCTTTTCCTCACCTTCCCCTCCCCAACCTGTAGCTGCCATGATAGACAACTGAGCCACCACACTGAGGCTTCTACAGAGAGTAGGGCTCAGGCCTTTCCTCCTGGGGCCCTGCAGCAGACTGAGGGGTGCTCAGACTGTGAGCTCCCTGCTCACTGGCCCTCCCTGGTGCTGCTTGCAGGGTGCCTCCATCAGAGAAGGACACGCCCTGAGGCAGAGGGACATCAATCCTACTTGGGTACCCTGTGGGTGACTGGGACCAGTGTGCTTCTCCCAGCACAGTCAGGATTGATTTTCGAGGTCTCAGAAGGTGAGGAAGCCCAAATGGGCAGATCAGGGGGGAGAGAGCAGTGTGGGCCCTAGCTGTGGCATGCTTGCTGGGCACCCCTCCCCCCACAGGAGGGCCGCACTCTCAAATCAGGCTGGGATCCTGGGCAGGGAACCTCCTGACCCATGGCACAGTCGTGGGATAGCTTGGCTGGGTTGAGCTCCTGCCTGCCAGCAGATGCCGGGGAAACACTATGAACCCAGGGACAGGGGGGAGAGGAGCCAGGCACACTTCAGATTGCCAGTTTGTATATCTCAGATGGACCTGCCTCCACAAGCAGACTTTCTGATTGGGTGGGGCTGCTTCAGCTCCTCCCTGAAGGCTCTGTCAAAAGCTGGAAGCAGACCTTTGATCCCTGCCAAAATAGCTAGCTTGCCAGATTTTGTGGAGCCTGAGGGCAAGCTCACCCGACTCAGCCCCAGCCAGTGGCACTCCCACACCCACCTCTGCTGTGGCAGAGAATAAGGACTCACCTGGAAGTTCCAGGGCCCCACCTACCACCTGGGGCATTCAAGTGATTCTCCTGAGGGTCTAGAGCTGGTTACAGGACCCCCAAACAACACCGCAGCTTGTTTCTTTTGACAAGCGCCACCCACTGACAGGGAGGTCAATTTACATGCCCTTTATGGCATTTACTGACACAATTTTTCAGGGTGTGTGGGGAGTCTAAGGAATGGCCACTTGAGGGAGTGCCTACCCCTCCCCACAGAAAAACTGCACTACTGGATAAGGGTGGAAAGAACTTATGCTGGGACCTTAGCAGACAAGTGTTTAGCCCCCTCCCCCATGAACAGCCCTCCCAATTGGAGAGCTTGTCCTGACCTTCCTACCAGCAGCTCCCTCTAGTTGCCTGAAAAGCAACTTCTGAGCCCCACTGAGGCTCTGCAAAGCCTTCAGGCTCCCACAACCTAGCTGTGAACTGCCACACTCCTCCTCTCAGTGGTGGTGGAGATCAAGAAACACCCTGTGAGCCACAGTGTCCCTCCTAAAGCTTTGGGCACTTAAGTTCCACCTAGGGGACCAGAGTCTACCACAGACACAAAACAACATCACAGCAGCTGGCTCTATCACACAGACATCAACCAATGACAGAGAAAACAACAATATAGCCCATTGTAGTCCCTTCCAACTCAAGCAAACAGGGTCTGGTTGATTCACACTAACAAATACCACCCATCATCACCAAGAGTAAGATGGGGGATCTGACTCACTATACTCTGTTGGAAAGAAGTGAAGAAAGCAGGTGAGAGGTAACCCAAGAAGTACACTAAATCAGCTAGATCACCCCATAGGCAACTCAGGACCAGCACTCCTCTCCCTAGTACACTCAGCTATTGATATTTGGGGACTCAGAAACAGGCCCATAAGCCATGCCTAGCAATCCCAGGTCTCAACCAAGAGGCCAGATGAGAAGGAATCAGTAAAAGAACTCTAGAAACATGAAAAATCAGAGCAAAAGGAAACTCTCAAAATAAAACAGTAACTCCTTACCAATGGATACCAACCAAAATGAAAAGATTGAATGACAGATGAAGAATTTCAGATATGGATTGTAAGGAAGCTCAGTGAAATATAAGAGAAAATAGAAGCCTAACACAAAGAAAACACAAAAACAATGTAGGAAATGAATGAAAAATTTACTAAGAAAATTGAGTTATTAAAAAATAAAAAAGTTATTAAAAAATCAACCAGAGCTTCTCAAAATGAAAAATTCATTCAGGGAAATACAAAACATAGTGGAAAGCCTTAAGAATAGGCTAGATCAGGCATAAGAAAGAATCTAAGAGCTTGAAGACAACACTTTTGAGTTAAATAAGTCAATCAAAGAGAAAGAATTGAGAAATAAGAGGAACAAACAAAGCCTACAAGAAATATGGGATTATGTAAAGAGGCCTAACATAAGAATCATAGGCATCCATGAGGGCAAAGAATAAAATACATAAGGGTTGGAAAACCTATTTGAGGGAATAATTGAGGAAAATTTACCCGACTTTGCTAGAAATCTAGATATCCAGGTACAAGAAGCTCAAAAGCCCCTGGGGGACTCATCATGAAGAAGCAATCACCACAAAATACAGTCATCACACTGGCCAAAGTAAACATGAAGGAGGCACTCCTACAAGTTGTAAGGTAAAAGCAGCAGATAACTTACAAAGGAAAACCTATCAGACTAACTGCAGGCTTTTCAACTGAGACCTTACAAGCCAGAAGGGATTGGGGCCCCATTCTCAGTCTTCTCAAACAGAATAATGGCAAGCCCAGAATTTTGTATCCTGCAAAACTAAGTTTCTTACATGAGGGAGAAATAAAGACTTTCTCAGACATGCAGACACTGAGGAAATTTGTCAAGACCAGACCTGCCTTACAGGAAGTACTCAGAACTTTATTATAAATGGATCAGCACAATAGACACCTACCAGTGTAAAAATCACCCAAAAACTAAAGTTCAGAGCCATGATACCACAATGGCTCAACAAGTAAAACAAAGCAATAAAGTTCTACTGAACAGTATGAACAGAAATCCACTCCACTTATCAATTCTTTGAATAAATGTGAATGGCTTGAATTTCTTACTCAAGAGACATAGGCTGGCTGAATGAATAAAAAATATAAGCCAAGTATCTGCTGTCTTCAGGAAACACATCTAACCCACAAGGACTCATTCAGACTTAAGGTGAAGATATAGAAAACAATATTCTATGCAAATAGATACCAAAAGAAAGCTGGTGTAGCCATTCTCATATCAGATAACATAGTCTTCAAATCAGAAAAAGCAAAGAAAAGCAACGATGATCATTATGTAATAGTGAACGGAACAATTCAACAAGAAGATGTAACAATCCTAAATATTTATATGCCTAACACAGGTACACCTAGATTCATAAAGCAAACCCTACTTGATCTAAATAAAATGATAAATAGCATTATAAAGCCAGAGACTTCAACACCCTTCTGACAGAACAGGATAGATCCTCCAAGCAGAAAATAAGCAAAGAAATGATGGTCTTAAATGGAACTCTAGAACAAATGGGCCTAACAGACATTTACAGAACATTCTACCTCCAAATCACAGAATATACGTTCTTCTCATCAGCTCGTGGAACATTCTCTAAGATTGATCACATTCTAGATCACAAAAAATATCTTAACTAATTTTAAAAAATAGAAATTATGGCATGGATCTTCTCAGACCACAATGGAATAAAATTAGAAACCAACTTCAACAGAAACACTCAACTCTACACAAAGTCATGGAAATTAAACATCCTACTCCTGAATAGTTGTTGAGTCAAGGAGGAAATTAAGACAGAAATCAAAAGATCCTTTGAACTAAATGACAAAGTGGGGACAAGTTATCAAAATCTGTGGGATTCAGTAAAAGCAGTCATAAAAAGGAAAATTCGTAGCCATAAATGCCTATGTCCAAGGGACAGAAAGATCACAAATCAGCAATCTAATGAATTGTCTCAAAGAAGTGGAAAAGGAAGAGTAAACCAATCCCAAAGTCAGCAGAAGAAAAGAAATATCTAAGGTCAGAGCAAAATTAAATGAAATTGATAACAAAAAATTATATAGAAAATTAATTAAACAAAGAGTTGTTTCTTTGAAAAGATGAACAAAAATGATAAGCCTCTCACTAGATTAACTAGAAACAGAAAAAAGAACCCTAATAAGCTCAATTAGAAATGAAAATAGAGATATTAAAACTGATACCACAGAAATACAAAATATCATTGCTGAATACTATAAAAATCTCTATGCACATAAACTTGAGAACATTGAGGAAATGGACAAATTCTTGGAAACACACAACCTCTTTAGGCTCAATAAGAAAGAAATAGAATTCCTGAAAACACCAATTTTCATTAATGAAATTAAAAAAATATATAATATATATCTCCCAAGAAAAAAATCCTGGATCAGATGGTTTCACAGAGAATTTTATCAGACCTCTAAAGAAGAACCAGCACCTATACTGCAGCAATTATTTTATAACACAGAGAAGGAAAGAATCCTCCCCAATTCATTCTACAAAGCCAATATCACCTTAATACCAAAGCCAGAGAAGGACACAACAAAAAAAGAAAACTACAGACCAATATCCCTTTTGAATATAGATGCAAACATTCTCAATAAAATCCTAGCAAACTGAATTCAGCTCCATATCAAAAATATAATCTTGTATTTTCCTGGATAGAGCTGGAACCCATTCTACTAAGTGAAGTATCCCAAGAATAGAAAAATAAGCACCACATGTACTCACCAGCAAATTGGTTTCACTGATCAACACCTAAGTGCATGTACAGGAATAACATTCATCAGGCGTTGGGCAGATGGGAGGGGGGAAGATGGGATGGGTATATAAATACATAATGAGTGTCATCAGCACCATCTAGGGGATGGGCATGCTTGAAGCTCTGACTCAGGTTGGGGGGAGGGAGGCAAGGCAACATATGTAACCTAAACATTTTTACCCCCATAATATGCTGAACTAAATAAATAAATAAATAAAAACTCTACCATGATCAAGTGGGCTTCATCCCAGTAATGCAGGGAAGGTTCAATATAACCAAATCTATAAATGTGATTCACGACATAAATACAAGCAAAAACAAAGACCATATGATCCTCCTAATAGAAACAGAAATGGCATTTGACAAAATTCAGCATATGGATTGCTACAAAACTAAATGGAATTGAAGAGAAAATAGAATCACAAC
>VBSM01002350.1:130262-144413 GCA_008086735.1 Cheirogaleus medius | reverse complement strand
TCTGCCAGTCTATGTCTCTTCAGAGGACAGTTTAAGCCATTTACATTTATGGAATGGATTGAAATTGGAGGAAGATTACCACTTATATTGTTGGGTGGAGACTTGTTGTTATGTTTTACTCCTTTGGTCATCATGTTGTTCGAGATCTGAAGTTTAATTCTTTGGGGATTTTACTTTGAGGAGTGTCTACTGCCCTGTTTGGTTAGAAATGCGGGTCTGAGAACTTTTTGTAGGGATGGTCTGGACTTTGCAAATTCCTTCAGTGATTGTTTGTCTGAGAAGGACTTTATTTCTCCCTCATAGATGAAACTTAATTTTGCTGGATAAAGAATTCTGGGTTCAGCTTTGTTCTGTTTTAGGATATTAAGGATAGGCACCCAATTTCTCCTGGCTTGTAGAGTTTCAGATGGGAAGTCTGCTGTTTGTCTGATAGGCTTACCTTTATAGGTTATTTGCTGCTTTCGTCTCACTCCACGGAGAATTGTTTCTTTCACATTTACGTTGGTCAGCCTAACAACCACGTGACGAGGTGATTGCCTTTTCATGTTGAGTCTCCCAGGAGTTCTGTGTGCTTCTTGGATTTGGATATCAAGATTTCTAGCCAGGCCTGGCATATTTTCCTCCAGTATTCTGTGGAATAAGTTTTCCAGCCCTTGTGAATACTCCTCTTCCCCTTCTGGAATCCCAGTTAATCTGAGGCTTTTAATTTTCTTAATGGTAGTTTTCTTTTGCAGAGTAAGAGTTTTTAATTTTGAAGAAGTCCAATTCTGAATCTATTTCACATAAATTTTTGTATATTCTGTGAGATTAGGAGTCAAGGTGCATTTTCCCCACCTATCTAGTTGTTCCAGCAGCACATCTTAAAACACAGTCCTTTCTCCATTGAATTGCCTTAGTACCTTTGCAGAAAATTAACTGACCACGTATGCATGGGTTTTGTTTTGTTTTATTTTTATTTTTTATGACCAAGCAATGGTCATAGATACATGGGTATATTTTTGAACTCTTTTTTTTAAAAAAAATAAAGAGCATATTCTCTTATAAGATTAAACTCTATTATGTTCTATTTTTCTATGCTTATGCCAATAATACTACATTGTCTTTATTACTTTAGCTTTGTAGTAAGCTTTTAAAGCACATAGGTTGTCCAGCTTTGTTCTTTCTCACAATTGTTTTG
The DNA here is from genome assembly GCA_008086735.1 of Cheirogaleus medius. Taxonomy (NCBI): domain Eukaryota; kingdom Metazoa; phylum Chordata; class Mammalia; order Primates; family Cheirogaleidae; genus Cheirogaleus; species Cheirogaleus medius. The sequence continues at coordinate 143,236 of VBSM01002350.1, read as the reverse complement.
CCCATTCTAGGTCCTTTGCATTTTCATATGACTTAGAGTCATTATGCCAATTTCTACAAAAGAACCTGCTGGGATTTTTTATTGGGATTGCATTGAATCTTTAGAATAATTTGGTTAATTTGGTGAGTGTTGTAGGCTAAATAGTGGCCCTCAAAGGTATCTAATCCCATGGAACCTGTGACTATTACTTTCTATGGCAAATGATATGATTAAGTTGAAGATTTTGAGATGGCAAAATTATCCTATATTATCCTAGATTAAGTGGCCCATAAGTGCAATCACAGGTATTCTTATAAGAGGGAGGCAGGAGATACTATTAAGATTAGAAGACAATGTGGTGTAAGCATAGAGATTTGAAGATGCTGTGCTACTGGTTTTGATGATAGAGGAAGGGGTCATGAGCCAAGGAATATAGCTTTAGAAACTGGAAAAAGCAAGTAATGGATTCTCCCTTACAGTTTCCAGAGGGAGTGGGGGCATGATGACATCTTGACTTAGCCCAGTGAGAACCACTCTGGACCTTTGGCTGCCAGAGAATAAATATTTGTTGTATTAAGCCACCAAGTTTGTGGTGCTTTGTTACAGCAACCATAGGAAACTAATACATGGAGTACATAAATGTTAACAGCATTGATTTTTCTGATCTCCATTTTATATCTCTCCATTTTAGTTCTTTAATTTTTCTTGGCAGTTGTTATGGACTTAATATGTATATACCCTCAAAATTCATAAAATGAAATCTAATCCCCAGTGTGATGGCATTTGGAGATGGGGCCTTTGGGAAGCGATTAGGTCATGAGGGTGGAGCTCTCATGATTGGAATTAGTGCCCTTATAAGAAGAGGCCAGGGAGCTACGTTGCTTCCTTTCCACCATGTGAGGCATATGAGAAGTTGGCTGTCTGCATCCCAGAAGAGAGCCCTCACCAGAACCCAACCATGCTGGCACCCTGATCTTAAAGACTTCCAGCCTCTGGAACTGTGAGGAATAAATTTCTGTTGTTTATAACTGACACCACCACCCCTCACTGTTCCCCTCCCCCATTGATGGTATTTTGTTAGAGCAGCCCGAATGGACTAAAACAGCAGTGTTTGGTAGGTTTCAGTGTATAAGGTCTTGAACATATGTTTTTATGTTTATCTCTAAGTATTTTATAGTTTTCATGCTATTGTAAATGGAAGTTTTTTCATAAACTTTTAATTTTAGAATTTTTAAAAATTTTTTGGACATTTTCAGTAAATGATAGTATTTTAAAATTTCTGTTTCCAATTTGTCATTGCTACTATATAGAAATGCAATAATTTTTTATACATTTACCTTCTGTAATTTTGTTAAATTCACTTATCAGATCTAGCAGCTTTTTGTACATTTCTTACAGTTTTTTACATAGAAAATCATGTCTGTGAATAATGACAGGTTTACTCCTTTCTATAAAATCTGTATGTGTTTTATTTCCTTTTCTTATATTGTGGCTAGGACCTCTAGTATAATGTTGAATGGACATATTAAAGTGGACACACTTGCCTTGTTTCCTGTCTTAAGGGGAAAGCATTTAATCTTTCACCATTAAGTATTACAACTATAGATTTTTCATGGAAGCTCTTTTATTGCTAAATTGTTGAGAGCCTTTATCTTGAATGGGCAGTGAATTATGCCAAATATTTTTCTATAACTATTAAGATAATTATGTGGTTTTTCTTTTTTAGTCTATTAATACAGTGAAGCATATTAACTGATTTTCAAATGTTAAGCCAAATTTGTAATCCCATCTAAACCACACTTTGTCATAATATAATATTCTTATACATTGCTGGATTCAATTGGCTAAAATTGTGGAGGGATTTTTGCATCTCTGTTCATGAGGGATATTGGTCTGTAGTTTTCTTTCTTGGTCAGGCTTTGGTATCAGGGTAAAGCTAATCTCAGGAAATATATTAGGAAATTCCGCCCCCCTTTTTCTGCAAGAGTTTGTAAAGAGCTGGTGCTATTTCTTCCTTAAATGTTTGCTAGATTTTGCCAGGGATTGGCATTTTCTTTGTGAGAAGGACTTTAGCTAGTGTTTCGGTTTCCATGTCTTTCTTTCAAGAAATTTACTGGTATAAAGTTGTTCATAATATCCTCTTCTTATCCCTTTAATATTTGTAGAATTTGTAGCGATATCCCTAACTTTATTCTCAATATTGGTAGTTTGTGTCTACTCCTTTTCTTCTGATCAATCTGGCTATAGATTTACCAATCTTCTTTATCTTTTCAAGGAACTAGCTTTTAGTTTCATTGATTTTTTTTCTAATATCTTTCTATTATATTTCATTAATTTCTGTGCTTATATTTATCATTTCTTTCCTTCTGTTTACTTTTTAAAAATTTACTCCCCTTTCTAGTTTCATAAGGGGGAATCTTAGATTGTTGACTTCATCTTTTCTAATGTAAACATTTGATGCTGAAATTTCCCTTAATTACTGATTTACTTGTATTTCACACATTTTGGTAAGTTGTTTTTCACCTTAGTCCAAAATATTTTCCAGTTTTCTTTATGGTTTTTTTTTCCTTTTACCTATAGATTATTTAGAAGTGTCATGTTTAATTTTCAAGTATATTGAGAATTTTCCAGATATCTTTCTGTTATTGATTCCTAGTTTAATTCCATTGTGCCTAGAGATTTACTTTGTATGATTTCAGTGCTTTTAGGTTTTTTGAGCCTTGCTTGTTTTATGGTCCAAAATTCAGTCTATCTTGGTGAGTGTTCCGTGTGCTTGAAAGGAATTCATATTTGGTTGTTGGGAGGAACTCTATCAATATCAGTTAGGTCACTTAGTAATTTTCTGTCCATGTGTTCTATCATTGACTCAGAGAAGAATGTTAATTTTTATTTATAATTGTCAATTTTTCTAATTCTCACTTTGGTTTGATTAATATTTTCTAGATGTATTTTGAAGCTTTATTATTAGGTACATAAATATTTATGATCATTGGATTCCTTTGACAAATTGACCCCTTTATCATTGGAACTGCTCCTATTTGTCCCTGGTAATATTCCTCGTTCAAAAATATACTTAGTTGTCTTGCTAATTTATCAAATCTGATACTCTTTATCTTTATTTTTTTATTTCAGCATATTACAGGGGTACAAATGATTAGGTTACATATATTGCCTTTGCCCCACCCAAGTCAGAGTTTCAAGCATGTCCATCCCCCAGATGGTGCACACTGCACCCACTAGGTGTGAATATACCCATTCCCTCCTCTCCCCTTCCACCTGCCCGACACCCGATGAATGTTACTACCATATGTGCACATAAAGTGTTGGTCAATTAATACCAATTTGATGGTGAGTACATGTGGTGCTTGTTTTTTCATTCTTGTGATACTTTACTTAGTAGAATGGGCTCCAGCTCTATCCAGGATAATACAAGAGGTGCTAGATCACCATTGCTTTTTGTGGCTAAGTAGAACTCCATGGTATACATATACCACATTTTATTAATCTACTCATGTATTGATGGACACTTGGTTGTTTCCACATCTTTGCAATTGTGAATTGTGCTGCTATAAATATTCTAGTGCAGATGTCTTTTTTATAGAGAATGTCTTTTGTTCCTTTGGGTAGATGCCCAGTAATGGGATTGCTGGATCAAATGGTAGTTCTACATCTGTCTCTTTGAGGTATCTCCATATTACTTTCCATAGAGGTTGTACCAGTTTGCAGTCCCACCAGTAGTGTATGAGGGTTCCTATCTCTCTGCATCCACACCAGCATTTATTATTTTGGGACTTTTTGGTAAAAGCTATCCTCACTGGAGTTAAGTGATAGCTCATTGTGTTTTTGATTTGCATTTCCCTGATGATTAGAGATTTTGAGCAGTTTTTCATATGTTTGTTGGCCATTATTCTGTCTTCTTTTGAAAAGTTTCTGTTCATGTCCTTTGCCCACTTTTTAATGGGGTTGTTTGATTTTTTTCGTGCTGATTTTCCTGAGTTCTCTCTAGATTCTAGTTATCAGCCCTTTATCAGGTGTGTAGCATGCAAATATTTACTCTTTGTCTTTAAATTGGTATTTAGATGATTTACGTCTAATTTAATTATTGACAAGGTTGAATTTTAATTACCTTCTTGCTATAGCCTGGAAACTGCCTCCTGTCAATAAACTAGGGCAATATTAGGGTTTATCTCTTTTGTTTCCTCCCACCTTGTTCTTCACTGCCTGTTGTCAATGTCTGGAAACTGTTGTCTTGTATGTCATTCTTGTTTAATTTGGAAGGTAAATTCTGTTCCTGTTATTACATCAGGGCTGGAAGTAGAAGTCCTCAACAATGTAATTTCTAATGAATGTTTCAAGGGCATCTTGTGAGAGAGAGTGTGTTTGTAATTTATTCAGTCATGGAAAGTATAATATGTGCACTAAAATGTTCAGCCATGTGAACATGGCAGATGGCTGTGGCTATCTTTTTAGAAATAGAATCAAATAATCAATCAGTGACAGAACTTGATCATATTCTGAACATTTCAGCCTTTTTCAGTCTCCATGTCTTGGTATGGCTAGTTCCTTCTGCCTGGAATTCTTCTTCATGTCATTTCCTTTCTTGCCTGGAAGCTTTTCTATGTGTCCCCCGAAACTATCTCCAGGGTCACCACCTCTCTGTTTCCCAGTACCTCAGACACAATCTGCATTTCCTCTTCCTGGCTTCCATCAAACACCATACTGTATTATTAATATAATTATATGTTTCTGTATGGACTGACTTTTACTAGGAAGCCCTGGGAAGCCGGGGATTTATTTTAGTCTTCTTTATGTTTCTCTTATTCCCAGTATAGTATGCCTGCTACATAAACCTTTTCAATCAATGATTGTTGAATTAGTGACTCTTTTTAGGTGCTGAAAAATGTTGCTGTTATTACTCCCCATTTGAGTATCACATATTTATAAAAGTAAATCATCTTTAATCATTTTACTTTTCTCCTAGTAAATTCCTCATCTATGCCTGTCTGCTACTGTTCTCTGTGCTGCTGGCCCTTCGTTTGGATGGCATCATTCAGTGGAGTTACTGGGCTGTTTTTGCTCCAATATGGCTTTGGAAGTTAATGGTCATTGTTGGAGCCTCAGTTGGAACTGGAGTCTGGGCACGAAATCCTCAATATCGGTAATACTGCTTTATAAAACCCATTGGTCTCTATCCTGAGGGAGCAATATCTTGGCTTTTCTCACTTTTGATAAAGTAAGGACCATTTCTTTTTCTATGTATCTGGTATTTTCTAAGAACTATGTTAGAGGCAAACTGAGATCTCTTCTATGTTTTTGAAAATTAGGTGTTCGATAGGTGTTTTCTTACAAAAGCCGTGTTATTTGGGGTGGTTAAGTTTCCAGCCAGCACACAAATGCTTGTATAATCCAAAATGTACCCAAAATACAAAGTGGTATGTCATACTAGACTAAGAAGCATGAAACCACCCTGCTGTTAGGAGAAGGCATTCAAGAGTTTTAGCTTTGCTCATCAGGGATTTATATTTCTGCAGTTCAGTTTTGGAACTGGGGCTCCCCTTGTCCCACCACTATCCTAGGCCCAGGATTTGAAGACTATTAACAGTGTGGGGGAGGTAGCTTGGCCAGGAGACCCTGAGTCCCTAAAACCAGGGCTGGGGAATGAGGAAAGTTGAGGGCCAGATTCTGAGGAGAGCAGAGCCTTTGGGTGAAGGGGAAAGGGGTAACCTTTACCTTCTCCAAGTCCCCACTGCTCTTCTTGGATGCCTCAGATGGTCCAAATTCCTGGGAGTTGGCTCACTGCAGTGTGCAGCCTGGTGCTGCTGGGTCCTGTGAGAGTCTGTCTCTCTCGCAGAGACTGAAACTATATAAAGGAAAAAGGCAGGACTTGAGAGTAGGAGGCTGTTCTAAATCTTCACCAGGAAGATGGAGAGTGCAAGAATGCCCAGGAGGCAGGTGGGGATGGAAGGGTGTGATACATTGAGCTGCTCATGTGGGAAAAGTATAGAAGTTTTTAAATTCTTGGTTATTACCTCTAAAAAATAAAGATTCAGATCCTGTAAATTACATATCACATACATATCCAAGAACTTTAAATGGCTACACAAAGAGTCTTGGCAGATGAGGGACGTTCATGTGTAGCTATTTTAAAGTTATTAGATTTTTTTTGAAAGATTGATTACCTGTGTGTCTATACATCTTTTAATTTTTATGAGATATTTTCAGATATCTAATGCTTGTTCCTCAAAGAATGAAAAGGTAAATAACTAAAAATTTAGGTTCCACTAATTGATATTTAGAAGGTTTTGAACTTTGTTGGTTTGATTTTAGATTTTTTTTTAATTATAAGTTTAATCTTTATTAATAATTATTGTTCATTTATCACTCCATACGGCATGATTCAGTATTTTCCTGAAAGCTGCTCTTGCTGGGTGACAGTTTTTTTTAGCTTCAGCTCTAGGTGCTAAGTGCACAGCACTTTAGCAATAGTTTGGAGGCAACATGAACCAAATACTGATTTAGATTTTTTAAGTAAGGAAGGGAATGGTGTGGGGGCTGTTCACTGAATGTACAGAGTGTACGACATGATCACTCTAGTGTTAACAGTAACTGATGCAATGCTTTTGGGTCCTACAGGAATAACCTCTGACCTCATTTTCTCTACATCCTAAACTCAGGTGTATTTATCACCAACAAGACATAAATGTATAACATATATGTTCATCTGTGTTTTAAAGAACATTGCAAGCCTTTTCAACTTTATTATAAAGCTTTTTCCTGATTAGTGGCCTTACCATTTTTCAATTATTAATCTATTAAGTTCATGCATGGTACTTAAATAGCTAATTAAACTGATTTAGTTTAAGAATAGTTTTTATTCTTCTGTCTTCCTACAGGTGTTAGTTATCCTAATGGAATAGAAAGGAAAATAAAAAGACATTTATACTTCTTATTTGCATTTTAAAATGGCACCTAACAATAGTTACTATATCTTATTGGAACATAACCAACACTTATTCATAAAGATAGAGTTATTTTTATAATATGGCATGAAATACGATTTATATGGTTTTTAATTCATTGAGAGATGAGAATCATGCGACTTAAAAGGTATTTGTCAGTTTTTAGCAGTAGAAGTGATCAGCTTGAATAATCTTGGAAGTAACTCTTATGTTGAATTTAAAGATATGAACAAAAATGTTTATGTACTTTGTCTAGGAAGTAATAATTGTGGCTATTACTTATGAGAATATCCTACAGTTAAGGCATTAATGTCTGGTTTGTTTGTAATGTGTATTTCTTGTCATATAGTAGTTCTTTGATGTTTGAAAAATTGCCTATTGAAGATTAAGTTTAAGTTAGCTTTTGACCTGATTTTCCTTTGCTTTTTGTCAAATTTACAAGTAAAATTTGAAGTATCAACATAAGTTGTTATTTGCCCTGTACTGCTTGCTTATAATGGAGATTTTGAACTGAGAGTATTTCTTCTTCTTCTTCTCTCCATTTTTAGAGCAGAAGGAGAAACATGTGTGGAGTTCAAAGCCATGTTGATTGCAGTGGGCATCCACTTGCTCCTGTTGATGTTTGAAGTTCTGGTCTGTGACAGAATTGAGAGAGGAAGCCATTTCTGGCTTCTGGTCTTCATGCCACTCTTCTTTGTTTCCCCGGTGTCTGTTGCAGCTTGTGTATGGGGCTTTCGACATGACAGGTCACTAGAGGTGAGATTTTATATATTTAAGAATGTTTTCAAAAGTAAAATCTTTGGTCAGTTATTCAAATATCAATTTCTTGACCTTTGTTAGGAAGAGATTGATCATTGACCCTAGATCATGGGACATAAAGCAACAAAAGAAAATGGAAATCATCATTTCTCTTTCTTGACTTAGAACATTGGCTTTTCACCCAGGCCATCAGCCTTCTCCCGACTTCACAGCTTCCCCTGTCCACCTGCATCAGTCAGACTTTTCCAGAGGAACAGAATCCATAGGGTAGATGCAGATATAAAGAGATTTATTTTAAGGAACTGGGTCACATGATTGTGGGGCTGGCAAGTCTGAAATCTGTAGGGCAGGTGGGCAGGCTGGAGATCCAGCAGGAATTGATGATGCAGTACTGAGGCAGAATTTCTTCCTCTATCGAAGGAGCCTCAGCATTTGCTCTGAAGGCTTTCATCTGGTTGGGTGAGGTCCACCCACATTATTGAAAGTAATCTCCTTTATTCAAAGTCAATACCTTCATGGCAACACCTAGCTTAGTGTTTGATTGAATAATTGGGTACTATAGCCTAGTCCACTTGACCCAAAAAATGACTGTCTCACCACCTCAGATCCCATGATCTAGCTCCTCAACTGCTCTCTGGTTAGCTTATCCTGATGTGCCCATATATTAATATTTATTCACTCAATAAACATTTTTCAAGTATTTACTATATGGCAAGCCCTTTTTGCCTAAGCATAGGGGATGCACAAGTGAATAAAATACCAGGACTAGTAATACTAATATTAACAATGAAAATAATTGCAGACAGCATTTATTGAGCATTTACTGTGTGCCAGGCATTGTATGAGGCACATAACATACAGGAGTATCTTATTAAATGTTCATAGCCCTGTGAAGTAGGTGTGGTAGTTTCCGAGAAAGGGTAATTTGTTCATGGCCACACATTAAGGGGCAGGGCCAGGATTCCATTTCGGTCAGCCTGACTTCCAAAGCCCAGGCACTTACTGCACAGAAGCTGAGGGCCCAAAGCCTAATGTCCTAATAGGTTGAGGGGAGAACTATAGGATATAGAAGCCTTGTTTTAAGCCATGTGGATAAAGAGTAGAAAAAAGAGACTGCAGTTGGGTTGGAAGGGAACATAGGAGCCAGGGGGTGTGTTGGGCATGTAAGCCTTGACACCACATGTAGGCTTGAAGGGAAGGTGCCCAGAGAGACGGATGGTGATGGAGCAAAGCACTGTAGGACCCAGAGGGAATGCGACCCAGAGCACCAAGAAAGGCTTGGCCTTGAACAAGGGGAGCCGGAAAGGCCATACATAGCATGGGTGTGGCTGATAGGTAGGGGTGGGCTATGTAGGGATGATACCTCTGATGGCCACTTTTACCCTCCCTGCAATTCCTCTTTTATACTGGGGACCCAAGCACCTGTGGATATTGGTATCTGGGGAGTCCTGGAGCCAATCCCCCATGGATACCACGGAACAACTGTACAGTGACTAGGACTGCACTGGACATGAGTTATAGAAAGGTAGTCTTTCATATATTCACATTCTTACCCAGAGAAGAAACAATGTGCTGGGAGTTGAGCTCCCTCTTCTGTGACATAAAAACAAGTGTCTACATTGGCAAGAAGGGGATTGAGAATAGCCTTGCACAGAGATAGGAAGAAGGAGTTGGAATCTGCCAGTAAGCCCTATGTTGGGAGGGAAGGGATGGCATTTTTCAGGCACACTAAAGCCCAAAGGCAGGAGGAAACCTGTCAGCTGCATGGATTACACAGTTCAGACGTGACTGAAGCATAAGGTAGAAAGGAGGAAGCTGTGGGAGTTGGGGAGGAAGGAAGCCTCTACAGAGGGACTGGGCTGAACAGGGCCACACTGTCAGCCCTCAAAGCATGTGCCGAGGTGCCCTGGGCACCCCGATGAGCTCACGGGATACAAGGGGATAGTGGACATTTTGAGGAAAACAGGGGTACCTGACATTTGTTGGGACACTGTACAAACTACTAGCTTGAAACAGTTTATGGGCTTATTGTTACATCATACTACATTCCTTTCAATGATGTCATATCTTTAAGAAGCTGGGTTTTCATCAGGTGCTGCGAAAAATAAAGGCTGGTAGTGTGTGAACACCTAGGTGAAGACACTCAACAGGTAGCAAGAGAGGAAGAGCCGTTTCTAATTCCAAGGTTTGGGAAATTGGGCACTACCCTGACACGTATCCGCATCCTATTAGGAATTAGTTGTGGCTATTTAAGAATGAAATTAAAATATTTTTCTTTTAATTTATGTGAATTGTTTTTTTCAAATGGCTACTTGGGACAGAAATACTTACTAAATTCAGACCTAATTACTTAAATCAATGGAACTGTTAGGTATTTCTTTTGGCCAGAGGTCTATGGAAGAATTACTGAGTCATGAAATGCCCTGTGAACTGAGAACTTCTGGGAAGCTCTGGGTCAGGTCACAGATTTCCATTCTGGTGAATGAAGAACAGCCTGTAGGGCATTTAGGAGCACAGGCCCATGAGCCTGGCGGCAGGGAGGTTAATGAGAGGTTGCTGACGGGCTGGGGGTGGTCTGAGTAGGCAGTCACCATCAGCATAGCCAGTGGGCAGGGGTTCAAGAGAAGTTTGGGTGGTACAGTGGACAGGATTTGGTGAGTGATATGAGAGTGTGGGTAAAGAATATAGGGTGCTTCCTGGGTTCCTGGTTTGGGTAATGAGGCTGTTGTGCCTTAATGGGAGGCTATAGAAAAGCTAGGTACAAGGTTCAAGGAGCAGGTGATAATGAACTGAGTTTGGGCCTGGCTCCATTTCAGCTGCCTCTAGGAGATCCAAGTGGCACATGCACAGCTAAGTCTGGTGTGCAGCAAGAAGACTAGGTTGGAGACAGATTTGAGAACCAGCCACTAGGAGATAATGCAAGCCAGGGATGTGGCTGAAATTTCTTCTCTCCTAGCCCTAGGGTGGAGTGAGTGAAAGTGTGTGTGTGTCTGTCTGTATATCTCTCTAGTGGGGAGATGAGGCTGAGTTTACAGCTCTGGGGAGCATCACCATTTGAGGAAGAGGAAAGGAGACTGAATGAATCATCAGAGCATTTGGAGGACACCAAGGCTGTGTGGTGGGATCCTGGAAGGTCAGGAGGAATGGAGCAAGAGGGAAGGAGTAGTCATGGTATCAGTAGGCTGCGGAGGGAAGTGTTCTGCTGCCTCCTGGTTTTTGGTGACCTTGATGAAAACTGTTTCCTGGAGGCCGTGGAGGTAGAGGCCAGAACACAGTGAGGGAGTGGAGTTTGGAATGGCAGAGGAGACAACGGGGGCAAAGAGAACTGAGGCTAAGAGGGGTCCTGGATCAAGGGAGGAGAGGCTTTATTTAGTTTAGGGTTTTTTATTTTTAATGGGAAGGAGTTGACTTGTTTATGTGCTGCTAGGAAGGACCAATGGAATAGGCAGAGTTAAAGATGGAGTGAAGAATCTATAACTGATGGCTGGATGTGACAAGATCCTCAAGGAGCCGGAAAGGAATGGGTGAAACGCAGGGGTGAGTTCCAGGTATGGGAAGAAGGAAGTACAAGAATGGTTACAAGTAGAGGAGATTGTGGTTAGGGGCAGGAAGGAAGCTTGGGGAGTCTATTGCAGATTGCCTCTGTTCCCAGTGAGTCTGGAAACAAGGTCATCACCCGTCATCATCTGTGCCCAGGCCTCAAGCTGCAGAATGGGCAAGACAGCCACTGAGCAGAGAGATGAGGCAGGAGTCCAGGCCACCTGGGCCACATTTCTCCTAGGCATAGCACTGCTGTGCTCCCCTGGTGCCAAAAATCAGGAGTTTCCTGTGCAACATAACACAAGTTTTACTGTATTATAATTTTCATTGCCTTTTAGTTTGTTAATCAAATAACTACAGTATTAAATGCAACTTCTACTTTGTTTAACTGATTCTTCTATTCATTTTCAGTTAGAAATCCTGTGTTCTGTCAACATTCTCCAGTTTATATTCATTGCATTAAGACTGGACAAGATCATCCACTGGCCCTGGCTTGTATGTAACTTTCTAGATCCTTAAATAAAATTTTCTTTTTTATTATATAAGTAATTTGTGCTCATTACAGAAAACTTGGAAAAGACAGACAAGCATAAGTAATAGACTAATAAAATCACCCATAATCCCACCACTGGGAGATAACATGATTAATGTTTTTTATTTCCTTGTTTTATACAAATAGTTGGGATCATACTGTATATATACTTTTATATCTGTTCTTTGTTTTAATATTGTGTTATGAGCATTTTCCCATGTAATAAAATGTCTTTATAGACATAACTTTTAAAGTTTAATTGATGTAAAATATTCTTCAAATGCAATAATCAAACCATTCCCTGATTTCTAAAATAGAATATTTCAATTGTAGCCAGTATTTTATGATTTTAAATCGTACTGCAGTATATATTTTTATACACAAAATTCTTTAGCTTATTTTTTATTGTTTTCATAGGAAATACTCCAGAAATAGTATTACTGGGCTAGAGGGTGCGAACTTTCTGAAGTTCTTAAGCACTGCCAACTTATTTTTCAAAATGCTGTACCAATTTACATGCTGGCCATGAGTGGAGCCCTAAGTCATGCTTCTAAACTGTGACTTCAGTTAATGGTTGTTTGGTTAAAATTAACTGTGGATGGATGGATGGATGGATCCATGGATCCATGGATCCATGGATGGAAGGAAGGAAGGAAAGAAGGAAGGATAGGTAGACAGATAAGTGGTTAGCTATAAACTGGAGAATACAGTATGGTTTCAACTTTTATATGCATAGAGATAAGATTGAGAACAAAGGCAGAAGAGTCCATTGCCTCTGGGAGTTGAGTGAGGTCAAGCTAGTATTTTTGTTTTTATCTTATCTGCTGCTTGATGTATATTTGTGCATACACGACATTCTCTGCATTAAACATAGTTTACCTTTTTTTAAAAAAGAGTGAAAACTATAGTACAAAAAGAAAATATTCATTTGGGGGGCCAGGAAGAAAATAAGGGAACATAAATAGACTCCAAAATTAAAGTAAAGATGGGATTTATCACTTCTGCCCAAGTCTTTAATGAAATATTCAAAATCAAAAATATAGCTCAGGTACCCATTGTACATCTTCAGGGTGCTATATGTGGAGAATGGTAATTGGTTTCAAAACTGTCTCTATTGTGTCATGGAGGAAACAAGTCTAGACAACACCACATTTTTTTATTTTTTATTTTTTTTTATTTCAGCATATTATGGGGGTACAAATATT
>VBSM01002350.1:91547-119392 GCA_008086735.1 Cheirogaleus medius | reverse complement strand
CTTTAGAGAATTTCAAGGCAAGTCTGATCTTGTCAGAAACTGCTCCAAGAAATGCAGAGTGTTGTCATCACAAATTATGGCAGTTGCTTTTTTTGAGCACCTACTATGTAACAGTTTATGGGACTGATTTACAAGTGCTCTTACAGTTCTTGCCTTCCTCTCTTTTCTGGAAACATGTGAGCACTACCTTGTGGGGACATTTGCAGTTAGCAAGGGTCGTGTGACCAGCCTTTGTCATGGAGATATGGTAAAAGCATTTTTTGTTTCAGTCTTTGCCAGTGTGCTATTCCTATGCTTCCTGTTCCATTCAGCAGCAAACATGGCAACTCTGTGTTGAGATAGTGCAAGTCCAAAATGAAAACATCCTGGAAAACTTGATCCCCTGAGAGCAGGGAGCCCCTGCCAAACGACCTCAAAATTTATGTGCAGAAAAAGTAAGCTTCCGTTGACTGAATCCTTTGAAATTTCAGATTTTGTCTGTTGCATCAGCTACCAGTTACTTTACTATTTCTGCTTTTATTATTATTTATGTATTTACATTACAAAGGTAATAGAGCATATATTCTTTTTGAAAAATTCTAAAAATATTGAGAAATCGTAATTCACCCTTTACAAAGTTCGTTCAAAATTCAACCCCCTATTCAGAAGAAACCATAATTAACTATGGTTTTATTATTTATGCTCTGTTTTATTTTAAAGCTGATTCTAGACTTATTCATACATAAATGCTGTAGTGATTCTGAGAATTTCACACCTAATCAAGGAAGAAGATAAAAGCAGGACATGGCAGTGACATGCAACAAGCTTATTGGTCAGCACTTGGAGAGGATCACATGGGAAGGGAAAGTCCTCTCAGCATGAGACCTAGAGATAATGACAAGGGTTCCCACCTGGAAGGGGAGGAGAGCAAGAGGACTCCCAGGGATCCAAGTGGGCTTCCATGTCTAGGTGATGTCACTCAACAGCTCAATGGGGACAGACAGCTCTTGAAGGGCAGCTGTGGCTTGGAGTCTTTTATAGCCCCAGGGTTATGTGATCTACACCTAGCAAATGTTAGGTGCAGTTTTGCAGGGTATGTAAAGTAGGCAGGCCCTAAATGGTTAAAAATCTGCTTATTTGGGCTATTTTTAAAGCAACTAGAAGTGTAAAATTTGAATTTGTTAGGGGATATTTTAGGAATGGGCTTGGTTTTACACTTCTGGAATCCATTAAAATGCTGTAGTTCCTTCAAGCTTCACTTGCCTTCCTATTGTAATCACCTGTTAGTCATTTCTTCCTGAATGCTACTGCTGTCCTGCCAGTGCCTGGAGGACACTGGCCCAGCTGGCTCACTCTATGAAGAGCTCTCTCTTGCCATCATTTTGTTCTTTCACAGCATTGCACTGATTTTCATGAAAATGTGACTTTTTAAAGTTACACATAGACTAGACCAGCTCTGTCTGTTGTTGACTGTGTAAGGATCAGATACCTCTTCTACAGATATTAGAGAGGTGTCACTTGTGTTACTGATCCTGTTTGTGTTTATGGTTGTGTTGACATGTTACATGTATTGTAGGCTAAATAAAGTTAATACAACAAGGTCGTGTAAGTTTTGAGTAAAACATTATCAAACAAACATTTCCTGATCTCCTACTGGGTGTCAAGGCCCATGGTGGGCACCAGGAGTACAGAGCATGACAGGTGACCCTTGCACTTGTGATCTAATGAGGGGAGGTATGACCACATAAGGAAGTTCTTTCTGTATGGTTCCAGAAGTGCTAAGGCATACAGACCAAAAAAAAAAAATATATATATATATTATTAGAGGTATATTTGTTTCTGAGTAGAATAGTTTAGCCAGACTTAGTTTTAAGGGAGGCAACAAAGTGCATGTCTGAGAAAAGGGGCCCTGCACCCAGCCAGCCTGGATTTGAACTCTGGCTCTACCACTTCCTAGCTGTGTGACCTTGGGTAAGCATCTGACCTCTCTGTGCCTTAGTCACCTCATCCGTAAACCATGGACAGAAATAGTACCTACTTCATGGGGCAGTTATGAAAAATGAGCCAGGTGACATTTGTAAGCACATAGAATAGTATCTGGCACGTAGTAAATGCCAAGTGAGTGTTTATTAAAGCAGCAACTCCTGACTTTACTAGTCACTTATGTGCGGCCTCCAGATTAAGTAAGACAGCTCATGGAAGGTTTGTAAAATAGTGCTAAAACTTGTACTCCATGTGGCTGTGATGAACTTGTACTTATCCCACTACCTAGAATGACAAATGATCAGTAAATGGTGCATGGTTATCCTCCTCCTTGAGGCTGGCCCTGATCCTCCAATGCTCCAGAGGGCACGGTTGCATCTGTCAAACATTCTTACATAGTCTGCACCCTCCCAGTGGCCCGTCCTGGTGAAGACCCTTAACATCCTGAATGGCTTCTGCTATCATTATGCAGGGCTGTGCAGCCATGGGCTGGGCACAAGCATTTTCTCATGTGGAGCCTCAAAATAGCCCAGGTGTTTTGATTTCAGAGCCCAGTGCCTATCCACGAGTACCCTGGCTTACTTTGGGATGCATAAATATTGCTATTACAACTAGAATAGTGAGCTGTTACCAGTTTATTCAACGGCTCACAGAGATTATCTCATTTGCTAAAAATAAGTAATGAACACAGTAGGCTGGAGATTCTAGCATTTGATTGAGCCCAAGGCAAATACCTGGGATCTTTATTCCTAGAGTTTCTGGCAGAGCACATGGATGGCCCCTGCCCATGGTTTAAGCCTCCAATAGGGAAATCACAGTATCTAACTTGTATTTCATTCTGCCATTCACTTCTGCTGCCATTTTAGAGCACAGTCACAATAATCACTTGAAACCAAACAGCAGCTACGCAGTGAGATAAATAAGTAGACCAATGTCCTGACATCTACTGCTCACCCCAAACATTCATTCACCAGCCTTTCATGATGTATGAGCCAGGCAAGACAGGGCCTACATTTTTGCTGCCAATCAAATACATCCTGCTGTTATTTGGGAGGTAATTTGGAGCCTTGTCCTTAGTTGAAAATTAATATCGACAGGGTTACTCATAATTGGGACCAGCTTTCTAATAGTTCCATCATTTCCCTGCTCTTCTGAGCCCAACTCTGGGTTTTCCCATCCATCTTCTCCCCTGGTACTTGAGGATGCATGCTGTTTTGGGGAACTGGCTGTTAGTAGCCCAGGGTAGACAAAACAACCCAACACCTGCAAAGACAATCCCCCACAGGGAAGGAGTGCCAGTGAGAATAGCCAGACAGGCAGCTTCCTGTGAAGCGCTCACCGAAACAGCTGTTTAAGTAATGGAAGTTCTGTTCTAGGGACCCCAATCCAGCTATTTTAAAATTACTTGTGAATAAATCAAAATTGTTTATTACTCAAAACCACCCAGCATCTCAAGAAAACTTGTAGGCCGCACCATGGGGCTTCTATTCCTGAATAGTGTCAAGGGCTCCCACACTGTCTGGCACATTGGAGGTAGCCAATAAACTGTGACCCAGTTTCCTAGAAGATACCGGGCTGGTGGAGGAGCTGAAGGAAACAGAAGGCATGTCAGTGCAATTGTCCATAACTTATGTTTAATTTTGCTTATATCGTAAGGTAAACTGCTCCTTCCACTATCCCTGCCACCTTGGCTTTTAGATGACTATAATGTTCAACCTGGAGGGGTACTTAGAGACTGCATCAGTCTCTGGGTTATGCTGTTGTCCCCAAAGCCCTCCATAACCATTCTGATCTGATCTCCACGTACTCTGCTGCTTGTTTTTGCTGTACAAGCTTCACTGACCTCCTGCCTTCCCTTCAGTAGGCCAAGCACAATCCCACCTCAGGGGTTATCAGCCTGAAAGGCTCTTCCTTCAGACCTTTGCATGGCCCACCCATCCGTCCCTCCAGGCCTCTGCTCAAATGCCAGAGAGGCCTTTCCTGACCACCTGTCCACAGTAGCTCCCACCCCATGCCCAGTAGCACATCACCTTGAGCTAATTTACTCTGTGGCACTTACTGCTACCTGCTATTTTGCTTATTTGTTTATTTGTCTGCCTCTCCCACTAGGATGGCAACAGAATGAGAAGCAGTTTTGTCCATTTTCCTCAATGCTGTTTCCTCAGTGTTGAAATCAGCACTCATCACATAATGAGCACTTAAAATTATTTGCTGAGTGTTGAATGCATGGATGACAGGTGTCTGAGCCACTTCTGATGCAGAGGTTGGATGGGTGGTGTCTGTGTGGCCTTCAGTGCTTAATATCTGGATAGTGTGACTCTGGCAGGAGTCTCCTGAAATGGGAGCGAGCATCAACACGGAGACAGTCGCTGGCGCAGGGGCTCTCTCAGATTGGGAATCAAGCAGGGAATGTCATCACACACAAGAACAAACTGACTTCTTTCAAGGGCTAGCTCAGTAAGGCTGGGCAACATCAGGCCTGGGGCCCAGGGCATCCTGTCATTCACATTTTGTGAGCCAAAGCCAAAAGGGAGATAAACGGGAAGCAGAGGTACCAGCACCATGTCTAGCTTTTCTTTGTGGTTACCCATATTGAAACCTTTGGGTTTTGATTTCGGGATCTTTTTCGTAGCTGAGGACTAGAAGGAAATGCTATGATGAAAACCCCAAGCCAGAAGTAGTATGGTCTCCTTCTGTTAACAAGATGTATGGTGTCCAGGATGAGTAGTATGGGATGGAGTGGAGTGACCCTCGAGCTTTGTGAGAGTATGTTTTCTAAAATCAAGGACAGTAGAGAGTCGATTAGAAACTGCTAATTAATGAATTCATATCTGAATCCTGGCGCCTCAACGCATCTTCCATTGTGGCAATGAGGAAGAGTATGATCAAAACATGGATGTGTGCAGATTGTATGAATAAACTCATAAAAGTATAATGATACGATGTACCTCAAGCTCATGGTATTTTGGACTGCTTGGTTGGGGTTCAGGGGTTCTCACGACAGCACTTAGAAATGGGTGTTATCAAATACTTGTTAGAAACAAAGATGAAGGGAAATATGCCTTCATGTGCCCTGTGAAGTCTTACCACCTAGAAATGACATCCTAAGGTATTGCTGGAGTTCCGAACTTTTAGCTATTAATAAAAAAGATGACTGGGGATTATGATGACAATAAAACGTCGTCAGTTTCCTAGAGTTGCCATAACAAATTACCACAAACTATGTGGCTTTTAACAACAAAAATTTATTCTCTCACAGTTCAGGAGGGGAGAAGTCAGAAATCAAGGTGCCGGCAGGGCCATGCACCCTCTGAAGGCTGTAAAATGAATCCTTCCTTGCCTCTCCGAGCTTCTGGTGGTTGCCAGCAATCGTTGGCATTCCTTGGCTTGTAGCTGCATCACTCCAATGTCTGCCTCCATCTTTACATGGTAATCTTCCCTCTGTGTCTGTGTGTCTCTGTGTCCAAATTTCCCTCTTCCTATAAGGACACTAGTCATTGGGTTTAGGGCCTACTCTAATCCAATATGACCTGAGCTTAACTTGATCACATCTGCAAAAGCCCTATTTCCAAATAAGGTCACATTCACTGGTGCCAGGTGGACATGAATTTTAGGTGGACATTATTTAACCCAGTACAATTGCCTTAGTTCAGTTTCCCTGGGTGATAGACTGAGATGGAGATTTACATGCTGTTGAAAGTAACACCTGTTAAGAGTGAGGGAAGAGAGACTTGGAAGAGGGAGGAGTTAAATTGTGATGCAGCACAGGCCTCAGCCTACCCCATGGGAAGCTCTGCAGTTGAGAAGGCCCTGCAGAGATATCCCCAGTCTAGGCAAAGAGGCCAGGCCTTCGTACTGCCCCCCCCCCATTAACTCTTTGACCAGTCATCGGAAGTGGGCTACCACCAGGGAGGCAGTTTCCTTCACTGAGGGAAATTTCTGTAGAGGAACTAAACAGCGAGCCATTATCCAGCAGCACTTTTGGCAGCTGAGAGAAGGAGCACTTGTGTCATGAAGCATCCACTAGAGTCCCCCCTTGTGGTGCTCAGATCGACTTGCTTCACATAGGAAGCTCATCTCATTTGGGAACAGCTTCTCTAGGATTCAGTGTGGTTCTTTTCCTGGGGAAGTTCACATGAGGAAGGGGAATGGGACAGTTTCTGGCCCCTGCTGCTGCTGCTGCTGGCTTTGAAGCCACAGTTGGTGTTCATGGCCTCCTTCTTCTGTCATCCATTCCAGTGTCTCCTGAGTGCCAGCCAGCACCTCTGCTGTTCTCAGTGACTCACCTGAAAGAGTAACACAGACCTGCATCTCTGAGGGTTCTGAGCCCCGTGGCCCCCATCCCCCTCTCAGGCTGTGGAAACTACATTTGTCCATTTACCCTAGAAATATGGCAGGAGATTACTGAGACACATTCAAGTGGATCACTCGGGTGCCAAGCATGTCCCTCTGTGTTCCCATCATGTAAGAGCAGTCCTGCCTCCTCCCAGTGATCAGGGACAACATCCCCAACAGGGTGGCGACTCTTTTTCGTGCCTGCTGGCCCACAGCATGAGAAGCCCGACGTGCCCATGGCTTGTAATTCAGTTGTCAGCCAGGGCTTGGAGTTCAGGGGGAGACTTACTGTGTCTCTTGGTGGAAGCATTCCCATTGGGCAAACCGGGGTGCCTGCCCAATCAGGTAGCCACTAGCCATGTGTGGCTACTGAGTCCTTGAAATGTGACTAGTGCAATCAAGGAACTGAATTTCTGATTATATTTTATCTTAATTAAATTTAAATAGCCAAATGTGGCTAGTGGTGGGTGCATTGGACAGCACAGATCTAGATCCACAGAACCTAAGCTTGTAGAGCGGGAAGCATAAATTCTCATGTGGGTCACTGGGAGTGATGGTAAGCAGAGTCACCCTATCCTTTGGCTCATAGGATATGGATTCTACATATTGGTGGCAAATAATGACCATAGATTTAGGGTATACATCGTGTACTGGATGACACCCCATTGTCACATGATACTATCTCCAATTTTGTACCTCATTTGCACTTTGAAGAAGTCTTTAAATTGCTCCATAAGACCAGCAACTTCTGAGCAGATCCTAGGTCATTCACCCACTGCACACCTTCTTTACTGTAGAGCAGTTACCTGGGTCCCAGTTGATCTTAGGTAATATGTCGTGTCAGGAGTGTTCTGTTTTCTTATATTCTGTATTTGTCTATTTGACATCCGTTTATCACAGAGCCAATTATATTAGCTATATTTTCTTATATTTTGTATTCTTGATGCTCTGGTGTTTGGGGGCCTTACAGACCCAGGAAGAGACTGCCCCTCCCAGGACCGGCTAATTTCTAAAGACAATAACAACTGGCCTGCTAGCACACTTTTCATATGTAAACCAACCAATTCCAAATTTACACCCCCCAACCTAACTTATATAACTCTCACACACCAAATCAATACTTCCCCTGCCCCATACCATCACAGGGCCAGGTACCAAACAAGTAAAGACCACCTCTATAACCCAAAGCCCCCTGGTGTTATTCAGACTAGCCAACCCTAAAGTGTTTCCTCTGCACTGCCTTGCCCTTCCTGAGGAAAGTAAAATAAAAACCGTGGCCCAATGCTTTCCCCTTCTTCCTTTCTGTCTCTGGACTGACATTGGTACTTTACTCTGTGACACTGAGTGGTGCGCGGTGACTCCTCTCTATGATCTGTGAGCATAATAAACTTCTCTCTTCAAAGTTTCATTCTCAGTCCCTCCTGTGGCCACACTGACATTACCATACCATATACAACATTTACATTCTTAGAACAAGGGGATCCAACACTCTTAAGCACATCAAATAGTGGTGCTTGACAAGGCGCTATAAGCAGGAAAGTCAAACTCAGAGTTGGAATGTGTGAAAATTCCAGTAACAGTGGAACTTCCAGGATGTCTTTTCCTGGAACACTGCCATTTGCAGGATGAAAATCGTCTGAAGCAATCAACTTTGCATACTCTTTTGAGGTAAGGGTTAGGGTGTTTATGGTTGTAAGCAACATAATTATTATATATTATGTTATGCAGAAGCATGATTTTGTAATTTTCTTTATATGGTTTAAGGAAATGTATATGGGTGCCAAGTTGACAAGTGTTGGACTGTGATGGGTAATTTTATGTATCATATTCACTAGAATATAGTCCTAAATTATTTACTCAGATCCTAATCTAGTTGTTGTTATGAAGGTACAGATGCTCCTTGACTAATGCTGGGGCTATATCCTAATAAATTCATCATAAGTCGAAAATATAAATTGGAAATGCATTTAATACACCTAACTTGCCAAACATCATAGCTTATCCTAGCCTAGCCTACCTTAAACATGCTCGGAACACTTAAATTAGCCTAAAGTTAGGCAAAATCATGTAATGCAAAGCCTATTTATAATAAAGTGCTGGAAATCTCCCATAATGTGTTTAATACTGTGCTGAAAGTGAAAAACAGAATCGTTGTATAGGTACTCAAAGTACAGTTTCTACTGTATCACTTTCACACCATCATAAAGTCAAAAAATTATAAGTCGAACCATTGTATATGGGATCATCTATATTTTATAGATGTAATTAAAGGCCATAATCAGTTGACTTTAAGTAAAGGCAATCATCCTAGATAATCTATGTGCATCTGATTCAATAAGGTGAAAGGATTGAAGAGCAGAACAGAGCCTTCCTTGAAGAAGAAATTCCACTTGACTTCAGCTTCAGCTTGAGAATTCTAGGCACCAGGAGCTCCTGATGGCCTGCCCTAGAGATTTCAGACTTTCCTACCCCACAATCATGTAACATTTAAGCCAATTCCTTACAACACCTATAAAATGAGTATAACTTAAAAAGGACAACTGTTAGAAGGATATGGAGAAATTGGAACCCACATGCATACATTGCTGATACGAGTGTAAAATGGCGCAGCCACTTTGGAAAACACTTAAGAAGATCTTCAAACGGTTAAACATAAAGTCATAATATGACCCAGCAATTTCATTCCTATGTATATACCCAAGAAAATTGAAACATATGTCAATACAAAAACTTGTACACAAATATTCACAAGAGCATTATTCATAATACTCTAATTGTGGAAAAACCAAATGTATGTAACTGATGATAAACAAGATGTATATCCAGGGAAGGGCATACCTCTAATCCTTCCTAGGGAGTAGCAAGGATATAAAATGTAACCAAAATCTTGAAAAAAAAACAAAAACAAAAACATTTATCGGGCATCGGGCAGGTGGGAGCGGGGAGAGGGATGGGTATACACTTACGTGATGAGTGCGATGTGCACCATCTGGGGGATGGACACGCTTGAAGCTCTGACTTGAGGGGGGAGGGGAGGCAAGGGCAATATATGTAACCTTAACAACATCTGTACCCCATAATATGATGAAAATAAATAAATAAATAAATAAAGATGTATATCCATACAATGATATCTTACTCAGCCATACAAAAAAAACCAAAAAACTAAAATCTTTTTAAAAGATAGAAAAGAAGGAAGTACTGATACTTGCTCCAACATGGATCATGATCAACCTTTAAAACATTTTGTTAAAGTATCCAGAACGGGCAAATCTAGAGAGACAGAAAATATATTAGTCATTGCCAGGGGTTGTGGGTAGTGGGTAATAGGGAATGGCTTCTAATGAGTACACGGTTTCCTTTTGAGTGACAAAAATATTCCAGAATTAGGCAGTAGTGCCGGTTGCACAGCCACGTGAATATACTAAAATCAATGTATTGTGCAGTTTAAAAAGGCACATTTTATATTGTTTGAATTATATCTCACTAAAAAATGTTATGAATAAAAAGGGAGACTGTTCTCCTAGCTATCATCTGTCGAAGAATGAGATGCGGTATCCTACTCACAAACTTGAATTCCTGGCCCTAAAGTGGGCCATTTCTGCTACTTGGGAGTATATAGATGGGTTACCTTCTGAGGTAGGGAAAGCAATATTCTCACATACATGCTCAACAGTGCTAAGCCATGGACTCCAAGGCATCAGGGGTCACCCATTTAGTGACTTTAAGATCCCTCTTCAAGAAAAGACTTGTTACTTAGCTCCAAAAATTGTAGTTAGCTGATCAGCTCTGTCAGCTCCTTCAAGGGCTAAATAGCTGAAGTCACAATAATCTAGGTGTGGCCACCAGTCAATGACTGAGCAATACAGTTGTAGCTAAGGCCACACATTTCTCAGGGAGGCCACCAGCTAGTGACTAAGAAAGCTGAGGTACAATTACCTGGTAGTGCCCACAAAAGGGATCCCTCTAACAGAGGCAATGTTTGCTCCAGAACACCCTGTTGGACTGGTAGAGACTTTGTGAGTTCTGCTCAAAAGATGAGAGGGAGAAATTGGGTTTCTATTGTTGTAAGTTTCTTATACAACACAGAAAGCAATACAAATATTATTTGAAGATAAATTTTGATTAAAGATTACATTGGTATGGGGGATGGTCATGCTTGAGGCTCTGCCTCGAGGGGGGAGGGGGGCATGGGCAATATACATAACTGTAATATTTGTACCCCCATAATATGCTTAAATTAAAAAAAAATCTTAAAAATAAATAAACAAATAAATATATATATAAAAAGATTACATTGTAAACTTTAGGGAAACTACAAGAAATATTGTGAAAGCAGTATACATAGAAAGCCAACAATGAAGATAAAATGGAATAATAAAAATATATGATTTAAAAGAAGGCAGAAAAAGAAGAAGAAAGAAAAAATAGATGGGGCAAATAGAAAACAAGAAGATGGTAGATTTTAAAACAAGCATTTCAACAATACATTCGGAAGGGTCAAGTGATACAGATTCAAAAACAGAGATTCACAGATTTGATAACAAAGCAAGAACTACTATGTGCAGTCTAAAGTATGTCCACTTTAAATATGAAGATATAAATAAGTTAAAAGTAAAAATATAGAAAAAGATAAAACATGCTGACACTAATCAAAAGAAAGCTAGATTATCTATATTAATATCAGAGTAAAGAACTCTCAGAATTGGGCCTTATCTGGGAACAGTTTTATTACCTTAAGTAATCTGGGCTTGGACATTTTCTTAGTTCTACAGAGGACAATTATGTCAATGCAGTGGATGCTGTGATGATATGTACCTTAGTCCATTTAGTGTTAATATAGTAGAATACTTGAGGCTGGGTAATTTATCAAAAAAGGGATTTATTTAGGTCATGGTTCTGCAGGCTGGGAAGTTCAAGAAGCATGACACCAGCATCTGTTCAGCTTCTGGTGAGGGCTTTCGTGCTGTGTCACTAGATGGTGGAAGGTTAAAGGGGAAGTGGGCACATATGAAGAGGGAAAACCCAAGAGGCATCCTGGCTTTATAATAGCTCACTCTCGTGGGAACTAATTGGGTCTTGCCATAGTAAGCACTCACTACCATGAGAACAGGACCAAGCCATTCATGAGGGATCTGGCCCTGTGATCCAAACACCTCCCACTAGGCCTTACTTCCCAACACCATCAAATTGTGGATTAAATTTCAACATGAGTTTTGGTGAGGACAAACAAACCATATCCAAACCATAGCACTTCTGCCTCGAGGGGGGAGGGGGGGCATGGGCAATATATGTAACCTTAATATTTGTACCCCCATAATATGCTGAAATAAAAAAAAACACACCTGAAAATAAAAACAAAACAAAACAAAAAAACATAGCACTCTGCCTATATTCTGCCTTCAGTATCAAGGTGGTTATATCCCATTTCTGAGAATATTGGTTATTGGTGGATTATAGCTAAGACTATCTTCGGGAATTGGCCTTTCTGGAAAGGAACCAACTTAATATATTCCAGGGGAAGCTGGAATACAATGACTGGTCAGTGATGGGGTAAAAAGCCTGATTTAATTCACTTTATTCTCAACACTAAAGGGCCATCCTAGCTTCAGTAGTCACTAGGGGAATGGTTGTGGCCAAAGTTGAAACTTCAGTCTCTACCTATTCCTAGAAAAAGAAAAACATATTAAATAAAAATCAAATTTTAAGAAAGGAAATAATAAAAGTGAGTACAAAAATAAATGGCATTGAAAATAAAATAGAGAAAATCAGTGAAACCGAAAGCTCATTCTTCAAAAAGATAAATAAAATGTTTAGCATTCAGCTAGACTGAAAAAGAAAATAGGAGAGAAGACACAAATTACTAATATCAGGAATGAGAGAAGGAATGTCACTACAGACCTTACACACATTAAAGATAAAATAAGGGAATATTATGAACAAATTTATGCTCATAAATTGAAAAAAATTAGATGAAATGTGAAAATATCTTAACAGACACAAACTACCAAAGCTCACTCAAAAAGAAATATAGACCTCTTGTTTCCAGTCAGGCATGTTAGAAGATTAGAAGTTGCCATTCTGTCCCACGCAACTAAAAGCCGAACAAACTGAAAAATCAAACTCTTCTTAGATCCATAAGAGAAGTGAGGTCACAGGGAAAATCTTTGCTTCTAAAATTAGAGAGACTGACAGGTAAATGCAAACAATCAAAACTTACCAAAGCAGGAACCCAGGAGTACAAACCTCCAAGGGAACCAGTGCTGAGGTAGGAAAACCTGAACTGTAATTAATGAATTGCCTGAGGCTCAGGGTGGGCAAGTCTGAGAGTTAAAATCTCCAGGAGGGCCCAGTCATAGTGGAGCCCCCACACTTTTGTGAGTTTTACCTTGAGGAGTTCTACCACGCCTTAATAGTGAATATCAGGGAAAAATCTCTTGTGCTTCCAGCAGGGAGAGGGAAACCGGAACCATTTAAAAATATGCCAGAGCATTCTGTCCTTAACGAGGTCTGAACTTAGGAAAAACTATTTGATCAGAGCCTAACCTACTGGGGTTTTATCAGAGACTAACTGACCGGGGAAAAGAGAAACCCTCAACTCCAGCCAGCTCTATCCTTCCACGTAAGAAAAGGGAAATATCCAACTCCAGCCCATTCTAGCCATCGTGTCCTGCCTAAGGTGGTGGTGGCAGGACAGGTACTGAAGAGCACATATTAAGATAATAATGAAGAACTGCAGGTTCACTAAAAGACTGGGACCTAATCATAGAACTATAGAATGAATCCCCCCCACACACACACCTTACCACCACATTACTACAGGCTTACTTATAGCAGCTTCTTTTACCTAGCACATAATGTCTCACTATTAGGACAAAAATACAAAATATATTACAAGGCAGAAAAACACCTTTTAAGAGATGGAGCAATCATGAAAACCAAACTCAGATATATTAAGCATGTTGGAATTATCAGATCAGGAATTTAAAACAATTTTGATTAATATGCTAAGAGCTCCAATGGATAAACTAGACAGCATGCGAGAACAGATGGGCAATGTAAGCAAAGATAGAAATTCTGAGAAAGAACAAAAAGAAATGCTAGAGGTAAGATAAAAACACTATAACAGAAATGAAGAATGCTTTTGACGAGCATATTAGTAGACTGGACATGGCTGAGGAAAGAATCTCTGAGCTTGAGGATATCTCATTAGAAACTTTCAGAAACTAAAAAGCAAAGGGAAAAGATAATTTTAAAAATCAGAATATCCAAGAACTGTGGGACAGCTACAAAAGATGTAACATGTGCATAATAGGAATACCAGAAGGAGAAGAAAGGAACACAATGAATATATGAAACAATTATGACTAAGAATTTCCCCAAATTAATGTCAGATGCCAAACCACAGATCTAGGAAGCTCAGAGAACACCAAGCAGGATAAATGCCACAAAAACTACATGTAGGCACATAATTTTGAAACTATAGAAAATCAAAGATAAAGAAAAAATCCTGAAAGCACCCAGAGGAAATAAAAAATTCCTTAACTATAGAAGAGCAAAGATAAGAATTACATACAACCTCTCTTTCGGTTACATGGATCACTTTTGTAATGCTTCAGTCCCAGCTAAAGGTGTGCCCATCACCCAAATAGTGTTCATAGTACCTGTTAGGTAGGTTTTTGCCCCTCCCCTCCCCTTCCTTCCCCCTGGTTTATTTCCACTGAGTTTTACTTCCCTCTGTGTACATGTGTGGCCATCAGTTAGTTCTAATTTAATAGTTTATTGACAAATTTTACACTTAAGTCTATTTTCAATTTTGAGGTATGGGTTATTATTTTATTATTTGAATTGCATTTGCACCTTTGTGTGGGTATATATTCTGATCTCTTATTATGTTCAATTGATCTATAGGTCTATCACTTTGTAAATACCACTCTGTATTGGTTAGATAGCTAAATAGTAGTGGTTGGTAAAGTATGGCCCATGGAGCAAACCTGACCTGCCACCTGTTTTGCAAATACATTTTTATTGGAACACTACAATGCCTATTCATTCACATATTAGCTATGCCCATGGCCACTTTTCACTATAAAAGCAGAGTCAAACAGTTGTTACGGAAAATATATGGCAACAAAATCTAAGTATTGACTTTCTTTTACAGAAAAAGATTGCCATCTTCTGCTAAAGAGTAAGTCTTGAAATCTGGTTGTGTAAGACCTCCAATATTGGTATCCTTTTCCAAAATAATTTTGGCTATTTTAGTTCTTTTGCTTTTTCATGTGCATATTAGAATCAGCTTTTTAGTTTCTATGAAAATCTGCTTGGATTTTAATTAAGATTGTGTTAAACATACAGACTAATTTGATAATAATTAACATCTTAATAATATTGAGACATCTGATCCATGAAAATAATGTATGTCTCTACTATTTATCTCCTTCTTTGATTACTTTCATCAGTGTTCTGTAATTTTCATGATACATAGCTTATACATATTTTGTTAAATTTATACTAATGATTTCATGTTTGGAGTTCCATTGTAAGTGGTATTGATTTCTTATTTTTGAATTTTCAACTTGAACCGCAATAATAGTATAAAGAAATATAATTTATTTTTCTATATATTCCTTGTGTCCTGTGACCTTCTAAACTCACTCATTAGTCCACGGAACTTTTTTCAGATTCTTAAGGATTTTCTACATAGACATTGATGTCAATTGTGAATGAGATGTTTTATTTCTTTTGTTCCTATTTGTATACCTTTTATTTCTTTCTCTTGTGCTATTAATATTACATTGCCTTGAACTG
This sequence comes from Cheirogaleus medius, assembly GCA_008086735.1. NCBI lineage: Eukaryota > Metazoa > Chordata > Mammalia > Primates > Cheirogaleidae > Cheirogaleus > Cheirogaleus medius. Next base: position 104,287 of record VBSM01002350.1, on the reverse strand, counting down.
CCAGAAAGATGTTGAATAAGAGTGGTGAGAGTGGACATCCAGGCTTTTTCCCCAGTCTTAGAGGGGAAGCACTCAGTCTTTTATCATTAAGTATGATGCTAGCTGTAGGGTTTATTTTTGATTTTTTGGATGTCCTATATCAGATTGAAGCATCTATTTTCTAATTCCAGTGTTCTGAGACACTTTATCATGAATCAATATTGGGTATATACACACGTAATGGGTGTGATGCACACCGTCTGGGGGACGGACACACTTGAAGCTCTGACTCGAGTGGGGCAAGAGTGATATACATAACCTAAACATTTGTTTAAAAAATAAATAAAAGTTAACATTCTGCATAAAAATAAACAATAAATTTGGAATAAAAAATAAAATGGGAAAAAATTGAATATGATCAAATGCATTTTTTTCTTTGGTCTGTTGATGTGGTTAATTCATAAATTGATTTTTGTCTTTTGCTTTTTTCCTTGTCAGGGATTGATTTTTGAATGCTGAAACAGCCTTGTATTCTTGAAATATACCTCACTTAATAATGATGTTAATGATGTACTATCTTTTTTATATACTACTGGATTTGATTTTCTAACACATTGTTACAAATTTTAGCTTTTATGTTAATGAGTAGAGTGGTATGATTATTTTTCCTTTCTTGTAATGTCTTTATCTAGTTTTGGTATCACAGTAATGCTGGCCTCATAAAATAAGTTGGGAATAATTAACTTCTGTATACTTTCTGGAAAAATTTGTGTGTAATTGGTATTATTGCTTCCTTAGAAGTCTCTTGGAATATATCACTTAAGCCATTTTTTGTCTGGGATATTCTTTGTGAGAAAGTTAACTAAAAATTGAAATTTTAAAAATAGTTACAGTGCTATTCAGTTATCTCTTTTTATATGAACTTTATTATTTAGAGAAATTTTGCATTTATAGCAAAATGGAGCAGAAAGTATGGTGATTTTCCACATACTCCTTGGCCTCATGTATGCATAGTCTCCCCCATTATCAACATCCCTTGCAAGAGTGGTATATTTGTTAAAATTGAAGAAATTATATTGTTATAACATTATCACCCAAAGTCCATAGTTTACATTAGGGTTCATTCTTGGAATGGGTTTGGAAAAATTTGTAATAATACAGAACCACCATTAAAGTATCATATGGAATAATTTCACTTCCCTAAAAATCCCCTATGCTCCACCTATTTATTCCTCCCTCCTACCAACCCTGGAAACAACTGATCTTTTTACTGTCTCCATAGTTTTGCTGTTTCCAAAATAACATCCAGTTGGATTCATACAGTATGCAATCTTTTCAGACTGGCTTTATTAACTTAGTAATATGCATTCAAGTTTTCTCCATGTTTCTTCATGGTTTGATAGCTCGTTTCTTTTTGTCACTAAATAATGTTCCATTGTCTGGATGTACCACACTTTATCCATTCACCTCATGAAGGACATCCTGGTTGCTTCCCAGTTTTGGCAATTATGAATAAAGATGCTGTAAAAACATCAGTGTGCAGGTTTTTGTGTGGATATAAGTTTCAGTTCCTTTGGGTAAATACTAATGAGCACAATTGCTGAATTGTATGGTGAGAATATGTTTAGTTTTGTAAGAAACCACCAAACTGTCTTCCAAAGTGTCCGTACCATTTTGCATTCCTGTCAGCAATAAATTAGAGCTCCTGTTCCTCCACGTACTTGCCAGTATTTGGTATTGTCAGTGTTTTGGGTTTTGGACATTCTAATAGGTGTGTAGCGGTATCTCATTGTTGTTTTAATTTGTATTTCCCTGAGGACATATGATGTGGAACCTCTTTTTATATGCTTATTTTCCATTTGTATATCTTATTTGGAGAAGTTTCTGTAAAGTCTGCAAAGGTCTTTGGCCCATGTTTAATTGGGTTGTTTGTTTTCTCATTGTAGAATTTTAAGAGTTGTCAGTACATTTTTTATAAGAGTATTTTATCAGATAGGTCTTTTGAAAATATTTTTCTCCAAGTCTGGGTCCTAATTTTATTCTCTTGACAGTGTATTTCGCAGAGCAGAATTTTTAAATTTTAATGAAGTTCTACTTATCAATTTTTTCTTTCATGGAGTATGCTTTTGTTGTTGTATCTAAAAAGTCATTGCCAAAACCTAGGTCATCTAGATTTTCTCCTGTGTTTTCTTTTAGGGGTTTTATAGTTTTGCATTTTACATTTAGGCCTGTGATACGTTTCAAGTTAATTTTTGTGAAGGGTGTAATGCCTGCGTCTAGATTCATTTTTTGCGTGTGGATGTCCAGTTGTTCTAACACCATTTGTTGAAAAGATTACCTTTTTTCCATCGTATTGCCTTTGCTCTTATGCCAAAGATAATTTATGTGGGTTTATTTCTGGACTTTTAATTCTGTTCCATTGATATATAAGTCTATTCTTTCACTAATACCACACTATCTTATGTAGTGTACCTATATAGTAAGTCTTGAAGTTGTATAGTGTCAGTCCTCTAACTTTGTTTTTCTCCAAGATTGTCTTGGCTAATTTGGACCTTTTAACTCTCTGTATGAACTTTAGAATCAGTTTACCAATATCCACACAATAAATTTCCGGGATTTTGATTGGGATTGCATTGAAACTATAGATCAATTTGGGAAGAACTGATATCTTGACAGTACTGAGTCTGCCTATCCATGAACATGGAATATCTCTCCATTTATTTAATTCTTTTATTTCTTTATTAGAGTTTTATAGTTTTCCTCATATAGATCTTATATGTATTCTGTTAGAGCTATAGCTAAGTATTTCATTTTGAGGGATGCTAAAGTAAATGGTAGTGTATTTCTAATTTCAGATTCAATTTGTTTATGGCTGGTATATAGAAAGTGATTTACTTTTATATATTAACCTGCAACATTGCTGTAAGCACTTGTTAATTTCAGAAGTCCTTTCATCAATTCCTTCAGATTTTCTACATAGATTATTATGTCATCTGTGAACAAAGACAGTTTTATTTCTTCTTTCCCAACTTGTACATTTTTTATTACCTTTTCTTGTCTTATTCCATTAACTAGGACTTCCAGTACACTTTTGAAAAGCAGTGGTGAGAAGGAACATCCTTGTATTGCTCTTGATCTTAGTGGGAAAGCTTTGAATTCCTCACCATAAGGTGTAATGTTAACTGTAGGTTTTTTGTAGACATTATTTATCAAGTTGATGTTCCTCTCTATTCCCCTCTACTGAGAGTTTTTATCATAAATGGGTGTTGGATTTTGGCTCAATGCTTTTACTGCATCTATTGATATGATCATATGATTTTTCCTCTTTATCTTGTTGATGTGATGGATTTAAATAACTGATTTTTGAATGTCAAACTATCTTTGCATACCTGGGATAAATACCTTTTGGTCATGGTGTATTTTTATTATAATATATATAGTTGGATACAATTTGCTAATACTTTGCTGAGAATTTTTCCATCTATGTTCATGAGAAATATTGTTTTGTAGGGTTTTTTCCTTGTTATGTCTTTCTCTGGTTTTGATATTAGGGTAACACTAGCTTCATAGAATGAGTTAGGAAGTATTCCCTCTGCTTTTCTCTTCTGAAATAAACTGTAGAGAATCAGTATGGTTTCTTCCTTAAATATGTGGTAGAATTCACCAGTGAACTCCCCTGGGCCAGGTATCTTCTCTTTTGAAAGGTTATTAATTATTGATTCAATTTCTCTAATAGATATAGGCCTATTCATATTGTCTACTTCATCTTCTGTGACTTTTAGCAGATAATGTCTTTCAAGGAATTGGTCCATTTTATCTAAGTTATCTAATTGGTGGGCATAGAGTTATTTATAATGTTCCTTAATTATCCTTTTAATGTCCAGGGGGAACTGTAGTGATGTCTCCTCTTTCATATCTGATATTAATAATTAGTATCTCTTTTTTTCTTAGTTAGCCTGCCTAAAGACTTATCAATTTTATTGATCTTTTCAAAGAACTACCTTTTGATTTCATTGATTTTACCTATTGATTTCTTATTTTAAATTTAATTTTTTTCTGCTCTAATTTTTATTATTTCTGTTCTTCAACTTACTGTAGATTTAGTTTGCTCTTCTTTCTCTGGTTTTCTAAGGTAGAAGCTTAGATTATTTATTTTAGAGTTTTATTCTTTTCTAATATATGCATACAATGCTATAAATTTCCCTCTAAGCATTGCTTTCACTACACACCACATATTTTAAGAGATGGGGTCTTGCTATATTGCCCAGGCTTTCCTTGAACTCCTGGGCTTAGGAGATCCTCCTGTCTCAGCCTCATGAGTAGAGGAATGTTCCACTGTACCCAATTTATACCAAAAATTTTGATAAAGTGTGTTTTCATTTTCATCTCATTCAAAATATGTTTAAAATTTCTCTTGAGATTTCCTCTTTGCCCCATGTGTTACTCATAAGTGTATTGTTTAATCTTCAAGTACTTGGGGATTTTCCAGATATCTCTCTGTTATTGATTTCTAGTTTGTTGAGGGTTAGGGTCGAGACATGAGAATCCCAGGAGTGGGACAGGACTTTGCCAAAGAGCAACCTGTGGACATGTCAGTTCACTGAGCAAAAGCTGCTCGACCTTGAGGGGGACATTCCACCAATGAATCAGGGTTGTCTGCAAACAGACCCCGCCTTAAAGCGTGAGGGAAGGTGGAGAGAATGATCAAAGAATGTCAGCCCAGCAGATAAGAGCAGTTTGCTATCCTAAGCCTGAGGCAATGTTCCTATCTCTCTCCTGAGTTTCTGTTTCAGTAAATGAGGACCTAGATAAAGTAAAAAGAAGTACGTGGTCTCTTGGTTCCTGTTTAGATTATACTATGCTTTCCTGTTAACCCATGAGCTTTTCACATGAAATCATTGTAATCTATAACATGAAAAAAAGAGAATAAAAACGGGTGCTAGACTTCAGTCAGTACCACCTGGCTCACGGGAATGCTGGTGGTCCCCTGACCTTGCTGCGCCCTTTCACCTTACTTTTTGTGTCTGTGTCTTTGTCTCTCCCAGCTCTTGCAACTCACACTGCCCAGAGACTCGGTTATATTGGGGGCATCACAAACCCCTGATACTAGTTCAATTCCATTTTGATCTGGGAGCAAACATTGTATGATTTCCATTATTTTAAATTAGGGTGTGTTTTATGGTCCAGTATGTGCTCTATGTTGGTGAATGCTCCATGAGAAGAATATCTATTCTGTGGTTGTTGAATGAAGTAGTCTATAGATGCCAACTGTATCTAGTTGATTCATGGTGTTTGGGGAGTTAAATATGTTCTTATTGATTTTCTATCTGGTAGATATATCCATTTTTGATAGAGGGGTGTTAAACTCTCCGTGAGTGTGGATTCATCTGTTCTTCCCTGCAGTTCTATCAGGTTTTGCCTCATGTCTTTTGACACTCTGTTGTTTGGCACATACACATTAAGGATTGTTTTTTTAACTGACCCCTTAACTTTGTGCAATATCCTCTTTATTTCTGATAACTTTTCTTTCTGTGAAGTATGCTCTGTCTGAAATTAATATAACTATTCCCTCTTTCTTTTGATTAGTGTTAGCATGATTCATCTTTTCTATATACTTTTAATCTAGATGTGCCTTTGTATTTAAAGTGGGCTTCTTATAGACAACATACAGTTGAGTCTTGTTTTTTGATCCATTCTAAAAATCTATGTCTTTTAATTGGTACACTTAGACCATGGATGCTCAATGTGATTACTGATATAGTTGGACTAGTATCTACCATATTTGTTACTATTTCCTATTTGTTGCCCTTGTTTTTTGTTCCTATTTTTGTCTTCCACTCTTTTTCTACATATTTTTGTTTTAATTGAGCATTTTATATGATTCCATTTCCTCTTCATTCATAGCATGCCAATTGTACATCTTTTTTAGTTTTGTTTTACAACTTACCCTAGAGTTTACGATGTAGGTTTACAACTAATCCAAGTCTACTTTCAAATAATCAGCTTCACAGGTAGTGCAAGTACCTTAAAATTAAAAAACAATCCTAATTCCTCCCTCCTCTCCCTTATATCATTGCTGTTTTACATTTCACTTATCCATAAGCATATATATATGTGTTATTATATTGAACAAACTTTTATATGTTAGATCAATTAATAATAAGAAAAAATTTAATTTTTTATTTTATCTTTACATATACTTTCTCTGATATTCCTCCTCTGTTTAAGTAGATCTGAATTTCTGACCTATATCATTTTTATTCTCTCTAAATAATTTATTTTTAACACTTCTTGCAAGGAAGGTCTACTGGCAACAAATTTCCTTAAGTTATTTATGAATGTTTTCATATCTTCTTCACTTTTGAAGGATAATTTCACAAAGTACAGGATTCTAGGTTGATAAAGTTGTTTTTGTTTTTTTTTCTGTCAGCATTTTTAATATTTCACTCCAGGCTTGGTGTGACGGTTCACGCCTGTAATCCTAGCACTCTGGGAGGCCAAGGTAGGAAGATCACTTGAGGTCAGGAGTTTGAGACTAGCCTGAGCCTGAGCAAGAATGAGACCCAGTTTGTACTAAAAATAGAAAAAAATAGCTGGGGGCGGTGGTGCGCACCTGTTGTCCCAGCTACTCGGGAAGATGAGGCAGTAGGATTGCTTTAGCCCAGGAGTTTGAGGTTGCTGTGAGCTAGGCTGATGCCACAGCACTCTACCCCAGATGAGAGTGCAAGACTATCTCAAAAATAAATAAATAAATAAATTTCACTCCACTCTCTAATAAAAATAAAATTAGAAATAAACATTGTTAATAAAGCTTGTTAAAAAATAGGAGAAAATATTTGGAATCTTTGGGCAGTCAAACATTTTTCTATGCTCCAGAAAGGTGAATGTTGAATGATGAAATGTTGCATGACAAGAATTAGTGTTGATAGTTGCAAAACCTTGTGAGTATACTAAAAATCACTCCACTGTACACCTTTGAAGGGCGTATCTTATGGTATGCGAATTATATCTCAATAAAAGCAAAACTGCCTAAGACATTCTAATGTCTGCCAAAGCATGTCCTGTTAAGTATGAAGCAGAGATATGTGTCTGACCATAGAAATTAAAAAAAATATATTTTTATAATTTCAAAATATCAAGGGAGTACAAATGTATTTGTACATGGATACCTTTTATAATGCTTACGTCAGGGATATAAGTGTGCCCATCACCCACATAATGTTCATTGTACCTGTTAGGTAGGTTTTTACCCCTTCCCTCCTCCTCCCTCCCTCCTCCTTGACTTCCAATGACCTTTACATCTCTTTGTGCCCATGTGTGCCCATCATTTAGTTCTCAATTATTAGAGAGTATATGTGGTGTGTGTTTTTCCACTCCTGAGATAGTTCAGTTAGGATAGCGATCTCCAGTTCTATCCAGTTTGTTGCAAAAGACATTATTCCATTCATTTCATGGCTGAGTAGTACTCCATGGTATATACATACACCATATTTTATTAATCCACTCCTGAATTGATGGACACTTGGGTTAATTCCACATCTTTGCAATTGTGAATTGTGCTGCAATAAACATTCAAGTGCTGGTGGCATTTTGATAAAATGACTCTTTTCCTTTGGGTAGCTATCCAGTAGTGAGATTGATGGGTTGAATGGTAAATCTACATTTATTTCTTTGAGGAATCTCCATACTATTTTCCATAGAGGTTGTACTAATTTGCAGTCCCACCAACAGTGTACAAGCATTCCTTTTTCTCTGCATCCATGCCAGCATCTATTGTTTTTTGAATTTAATAATTACCCCATTCTGACAGAGGTAAGGTAATATCTCATTGTGATTTTAATTTGCATTTCCCTGATGATTAGTAATGCTGAACATTTATTTCATGTGTTTTTTGGCCATTTGTCTATCTTCTTTTGAAAAACTTCTGTTCATGTCTTTTGCTTACTTTTTAATGGTTTTTCTTTTCTGGATCATTTGTTTGAGTTCTTTGTAGATAATGGATATTAGCCCTTCATTGGATGTATACTTTGTGAATGTTTTCTCCCATTCTGCAGGCTGTCTATTTACTCTGTTGGTTGATTATTTCCTTTGCCGTGCAGAAGCTTTTTAATTGGTAAAATGTCCATATCGCCCAAAATGATTTGTAGATTCAATGCAATCCCCATCAAAATACAAACACCATATTCCACAGATCTAGAAAAAATAATTCTATGCTTCATTTGGAACCAACAAAGAGCCAGAATAGCCAAAGCAATCTTAAGCAAAAAGAACAAATCTTGAGGCATCACATTACTAGACTTCAAATTATACTACAGGGCTATAGTAAGCAAAACAACACGGTACTGATATAAAAGTATAAACATAGACCAATGGAACAGAATAGAGAATGCAGAATAAAAACATGTAACTATGACTATCTTATCTTCAACAAAGCAGACAAAAATATACATTGGGTAAAGGACACCATATTTAACAAATTGTGCTGGGAAAATTGTATAGCCACATGCAAAAGAATGAAACAAGACTCCTATCTCTCAACATATACAAAAATTAATTCAAGATGGATAAAAGACTTAAATGTAAGGCATGAAACCACAGAAATTCTAGAGGAAAATGTAGGAAAAACTCTACTAGACATCAGCCTATGCAAAGAATTTATGACTAAGACCCCAAAGACAAATACAACAATAACAAAAATAAATAAATGGGACTTGATTAAATAACAAAGATTCTGACAATAGAGTTGTCATTCAACACACTCTGCAAATTACAGCAGCATATAACTTCATTAACCAATCTATCTTGAAATCATGTTGTTATGAACATGTTTGTGCAAGCTGTTTCTGTACTTATAGCAGGGACATTCCTCAACCATTTTTCAGAGGCCTCCTAACACATAATGGGCTGCTGAAGTCGCTTTTGTGACAGGGAAGAAACTTGGAAAGCACACCTCCTGATATAAAAGCCTTCAGGAATTGTATAGGCTCTCTTTCAGAGCAGGTGACATCATAGATCTTTTATGTAATTCTTTTGAGACACAGCGTATCCTGAAGGAACAGAGTTATCCTTATACCATGTGCCCAATACCACTACAAACACACAAACTCACACACATACACAAATCACAAACACACACATGCATATACACACCAGTATATCACATGGTTCAGTTCCACTGCTCTAGGTTGCTAATTGCTGAGTTTTATGTGCGGAAGGCCGTCCTCACTTCCCATAGGCTTATATGCTATACAGTGATAGAACCAAAAGCCACTGATTTCTAAGCTATACAAATAGTGATCTCTTCTCAGCTTATAGCTAAAGAGATCTAAATTAAATTAGACACAAAAATCAAGAGATTATACATGTGGCTGAAAGGGCAAAGTTAAGTGCAAGACAAATTTACTCAATAAATATGAAAAATGGTATTTACATGAATAGATTTCACATACCTCTAGGCAAGACAGATGAGAAAATCTGTGGGAACCATGTTCATATGCCTAGATCGATGCCAAGCAATCTCTCTAAACTGTCCCTTGAAAACAGACAGATAATTCAGAAAACTAATCCTGCATGAGCATGACATGGACTCAAACCAGCCAGAAGTTGTAAAAACATGGGAAGTTTAAAAACACCCACAGTGAGAGGAGTGAAGCTCCATGTTACTCTAAATTTTTAAGAACTCTTGGCTTCTGCAGCCTTTTGGAAAACAAAGTCATTTGCGTTCAGTAGGGAAATCTTTTGCCAAAGCCTTGAATGCTTGCAAACTGGTATTATATGTCTATCCCTAGAGTTCTTGGAGAAGTATAAGGCCCAAATTCAAAAAGTTTGGACCAAATGTCCATCAATAGGGGACCCATTGAGTAACTATGGCACGCTTAAACAATGGAGTATTCTGCAGCTGTAAAAATTAATGAGAAAAATTTCTATGTACTATTATGACATTATCTCTAGGACTTATTATTGAGTGAAAAAGTAAGGTAAAGAACTGTGTAACTTTTGTGTAACGAAGGGAGCAAAAAAGGGAAATAAATATATATATATTATATATATGTGTGTATATATAGATCTTTCTTGTTTATATATGAGTAAGAATGTTATATATTTCTAGATATATATGTTCTTTTATATATTTGCTTACATTTACCAAAGGAAACAACAGAAGGAAAAATTAAAAGCAAATGGTGTTGGGGGGCGGTGGAGCAAGATAGCAGACAAGAAACATCGCCAGGCAGAGTGTCTCAGCAAAAAAGACAGATTCTAGAAGAAATTAGAAGAAAAGCAAGCAGACAAGCATACATCAGACGAGGGTCAGAAGGAGTGGTACCGGAGACTAAGGGAGACTCCATGGGAGGAGGTTGCGGAGGAGAACTGGAAGAAGAGACATCCCAAGAAGCTTGGAGACCAGCAGCAAGGGTAGGTGGAGCAGTTAACTTTTTCCTCTATTGCATCTCAGACTGCTGGTGGGATCCCTAGCAGTTGGAGAGACCTGCAGACACCAGCACTGAGACGGACACTGCCAGCGAGCGGTAAACCTGTAGTGGACATGGCACCAGGCTCCCAACTCACTCGGGGCACCTCCATGTGCATAGACCCAAGCCACGCAGCAGGCACCATATTGCTTCATTCTCCCCTCCCCCATCCCTATCCAAGGCTGCCAAGAGAGACAATATAGCCACCAGCCAGAGGCATCTCCAAGGAATGGGACCTTCCCTTTTGGGGCCCTACAGCTGACTGAGGGGTACTCAGACAGTGAGCTCTCTACCCACCAGCCCTCCCAGGTGCAGCTGGCCTGGTGATTCCAGGAGAATGGGATAGACCCTGAGGCTGAGAGATATCGACCTAGCTTGGGTTTCCCATGGGGGAATTAGGACTGGCACTATTCTCCCTTGTGGGCTCAGGGATTGAATTCTGGGGCCCAGAAATCAGACCTGCAGACCAGATCCCATGCACCCAGGCCTAGCATTGCCCGGGGCACAGAAGGGATATTCGTGAATGAGCCAACTTAGGTGCGTGTGCCTTCAGGGGCAGATCAGCGTGCTTGAGGGCAACCCTCATCCCAAGGGAGGTCTGTGTGCCCAGCCCAGGTAGAGACCTAGAGCAGGGAACCTCCCGGCCCGCATCACAGCCAGGCGAGACCTGGTGGTGGGAGGTCTAGCCTGCTAGCAGAGGCCCAGGAGAAGCTTCAGATTGGGGAGGGTGGAAAGAAGCGAGGCCTGCTCCAGAATGCAGGTCTCAGACAACCCCACCCCCACACACAGACTTTCTGACTGAGTGGGGCCATTCCAGACCCTCCCTGACAGCTTTTCCTGGAAGCAGAGAATAGAATTGTGACCCCTGATAATAGCATTTGTGGTGCTCTAGGACAGGCTTACCCAACCCAGCTCCGCCACGACTCACCCTCAGACCAGCCCTCACTGAGGTGGAGAATAAGGACACACCTGGAAGTTCCAGGGTCACACCCACCACCTGAGGCACTAGAATGCCTCTCCAGTGGAAGAAGAGCTTGTTATAGGACCCAAAAAAACAGTGTAGCCTGCTCCTCCCATCATGTGCCACCTACTGACAGGGAGGTCATTCTGCACACACTTTTACGGCATCTACTGACACATTATACAGGGTGTGGTCGAATTTCACCCACAAACACCACCTACTGGCTCAGAGACTAAACATGGCATGTCATTATCCTAAAGAAAACATAAAGGTAAGAAGCAACAACTGATCCAGATGGGAAGAAATCAGCGAAGGAACTCTGGAAATATGAAGACTCAAATGGAAAGCACACCCCCAAAGAGGAGCACCAGCCCCTTAGAAATGGACAGCAACCAAAATCAGACCACTAAAATGACAGAAGAAGAATTTTGAGAATGGGTCATAAGAAAATTCAATGACTTGCAAGAAAAACTGTATAACCATCACAAAGAAAACGCAAAAAGATTCCAGGACTTGGAACAAAAATTCACTAAACGAATTGAAATAATGAAGAAAAATCAAACCAAACCAAACTTCTAGAAATGAAGAATCAATTCAGGGAACTAGAAAAAACAGTGGAAAGCCTCAAGAACAGGGTAGATCAAACAGAAGAAAGAACCTCAGAGATTGAAGATAACACCTTCCAATTAAATAAGACAGTCACAGAGATAGAGCAGAGAAACAAGAGGAAAGAGCAAAGCTTACAAGAGATGTGGGATTATGTGAAGAAACCTAATGTGAAGGTTATAGGGTTACCAGAAGGTGAAGAAGAAAACACTGAAGGTTGGATAAGCTATTTGAAAATATAATAGAGGAAAATTTCCCAGGCCTTGCTAAAAATCTTGATACAAGTTCAAGAAGCTCAAAGGACTCCTGGGAGATTCAATGCAAACAGGAAGACATCACAACATGCAGTCATCAGACTGACCAAAATATCAACTAAAGAGGCTCTTCTACGAGCTGTAAGACGAAAGAATCATGTAACATACAAAGAAAAGCCAATCTGAATAACGCCAGACTTCTCTACTTAAATTTTACAATTAAGGAGAGACTGGGGCCCCATTCTCACTCTTCTGAAACAGTATAATGCCCAACCTAGAATCTTATTCCCTGTAAAACTAAGTTTTGTATATGAAGGAGAAATCAAGACATTCTCAGATAAGTAAAAACTGAGGGAATTCACCAAGACCAGACCCACCATTCAGGAAGGACTCTTAATGGTGTTACGCACGGATCAGGTTCGAAACTCAGCCTGACCAAGAGCGAGACCCCGTCTCTACTAAAAATAGAAA
>VBSM01002350.1:58775-91447 GCA_008086735.1 Cheirogaleus medius | reverse complement strand
TATCTCAATAAATGTGAATGGCTTGAACTCCCCACTCAAGAGACATAGGCTGGAAGTCCTTGCTACAGCAATCAGACGAGAGTGGAATTAAGGGCGTCCAAATGGGAGCAGAAGAGATCAAACTCTCACTCTTTGCTGATGACATGATATTATACCTACAAAACCCTAAGGATTCAACCAAGAGACTTCTTGAATTCATAAATGTATTTGGTAAAATCTCAGGATACAAAATCAGTACACAGAAATCAGAGGCATTCATATATGCCAAAAGCAGTCAAAGTGAGAACCAAACCAAAGACTCAATACTCTTCAAAATAGCAACAAAGAAAATAAGGTACCTAGGAATATATTTAACTAAGGAGGTAAAAGACCTCTACAGGGAGAACTATAAAACACTGAAGAAGGAAATAGCGGAGGATGTAAACAGGGGGAAGAATATACCATGCTCATGGGTCGGCAGAATCAACATTGCTAAAATGTGTATACTACCCAAAGTGACCTACAGATTCAATGTAATCCCTATTAAAATACCATCATCATTTTTCACAGATATAGAAAATATAATTTTATGCTTTGTATGGAATCATAGAAGACCCCGTATAGCAAAATCAATCCTAGACAATAAAAACAAAACAGAAGGTATCTATGTACCAGACTTCAAACCTTACTACAAGCCTATAGTAATTAAAACAGCTTGCGACTGGCACAAGAACAGGGACATTGACAGTGGAACAGAACAGAGAACCCAGATATAAAACCATCCTCATATAGCCAACTAATTTTCAACAAAGCAGACAAAAACAAACACTGGGGAAAAGAATCCTTATTCAATAAATGGTGCTGGGAAAACTGGATAGCCACATGTAGAATACTGAAACAGGACCCACACCTTTCACCTCTCACAAAAATCAGCTCACGCTGGGTAACAGGCTTGAACCATAGGTGTGAAACTATTAGAATTCTAGAGGAAAACATTGGAAATACTCTTGTAGACATTGGCCTAGACAAAGAATTTATGAAGAAGACCCCAAAGGCAATCACAGTACCAACAAAAATAAATAAATGGTACCTGATCAAATTAAAAACCTTCTGCACAGGCAAAGAAACAGTCAAGAAAGCAGACAGAAAACCCACAGAATGGAGAATATCTTCACAAGCTACATATCCGATAAAGGGCTGATAACTAGAATCTATTTAGAACTCAGGAAAATCAGCAAGGAAAAATCAAAAAACCCTATTAAAAAGTGTACAAAGGACATGAACAGAAAATTTTCAAAAGAAGACAGAATAATGTCCAACAAACATATGAAAAAATGCGCAACATCTCTAATCCTCAGTGAAATGGACATCAAAACTGCAATGAGATATCACCTATCTCCAGTAAGAATGGCCTTTATCAAAAAGTCCCCAAACAATAAATGTTTGTGTGGATGCGGAGAGATAGGAACAATCCTACACTGCTGGTGGAACTGCCAACTATTTTAGGCTCTGTGGAAACAATATGGAGATACTTTAAAGCGATACAAGTAGATCTACCATTTGATCCAGAAATTCCACCCCTGGGCATCTACGCAAAAGATCAAATGACACTCTACCGAAAGGACACCTGCACTCCAATGTTTACAGCAGCACAATTCACAATTGCAAAGTTGTGGAACAACCCAAGTGCCCATCAATACATGAGTGGATTAATAAAATGTGGTATATGTATATCATGGAGTGCTATTCAGCTTTAAGAAACAATGGTGATATAGCACCTCTCATATTTTCCTGGATAGAGCTGGAACCCATTCTAGTAAGTGAAGTATCTCAAGAATGGAAAAACAAGCACCACATGTACTCACCAGCAAATTGGTATTAACAGATCAACACGTAAGTGGACATATAGGAATCACATTTATCGGGCATTGGGCAGGTGGGAGGGGGGAGGAGGGTATGGGTATATACAAACATAATGAGCGAGATGTGCACCTTCTGGGGGATGGTCACGCTTGAAGCTGTGACTCGAGGGGGGAGCGGGGGCATGGGCAGTATACGTAACCTTAACATTTGTATCCCCATAATACTCTGAAATAAAAAAAAAACAAAACAAATGTTTACCTATAATGAGAATGAGGATACAGGAAAGAGGGAATCAGGATAGAAGACATATCACTCTGAACATACCTTCTTTTGGAATCATACAAATGCCTTACATTATTTTTAAAAACACAATTCCTAATCATAAAACAGTCAAGAAAAATGAACTTTTTATAAATTGAAGGCAAAGTCAAATAGAGAATAATTATTTCAGGTGGCATCAAAAACACAGTATTTTGATTGTACACTGCTCTTGGGGTATATCCAAAGGGAGAAAGATCACTGCTAAGTGATCTTAAACTATATTTAGTATAGTGGAATTGTGAATGACTCATAAATCACTTATGGTTCCTTCAGTGGCTCACTCCTCTCCTACTTGGATACCTGTGGTAATTCCAGAACTAATAAATGCTGACATGCATTGAGCCTTCTAACGAGAAAGAATATGTGCATTTATCAGATGAAAACTGATACAAAAGAAATAACATACATTAACACAAAAACTTATTCATAGATGTTCTATAGATAGCATTATGGAGAGTAGTGAGAAAGTTTTTTTTTTTAAAAAAAAGGTTAAAAAGGATAAGATGATAAATGGATAAATAAAATACATATCTATGCAATGAAGTATTATTCAGTCATAAAAGTATGAAGTACTAATACATACTACAATATGAATGAACCTCAAAAACATTGTGTTAAGTAAAGGTAGCCAGACACAACAGGCCACATGTTGTATGTTTGATTATATTGATATGTCTAGAATAGGCAAAAATATAGATACAGAAAGTAGATTGTTGGTTGTAAAGGGTTGGATAGGTGGGAGAAATGAGCAATGACTGCTATGAAGTCTTTTTCGTATGGAGTATGAAGGGTTTTTTTCCACTAACAAAAATGCAACATTAAAAAAATGAAAAACAAATTCATTAAAGAAATAAAAATGCTATCTTACAGAGTATTCACTTAATGTAAAACAAAGTGGTAAAGAAGAAGTAGAGGAACCAAAAAGACATGAGACATATAGAAAACAAAAAGTAGAATGGCAAACATAAACACAACTATACCATTACTAACATAAATGTGAATAGATTAAACAATCCATTAAAAAGGCAGAGATTGTCAGACTGGATAAAACGCATAATACAACTATATGATGCCCACAGCAGATGTTTTTATTCAAAGATATAAATATATGAAAGTAAAAGGATGGACAAAAATATATATCATGAAAACAACAGTCATAAGAAAGCTAATGTGGCTATGGGAATATCAAACAAAATAGACTTTGAAACAAAAAAAAAGTTGCTATAGAAAAAGAGGGGCATTTTATAATGATAAAAGAGTCAATACATGAAGAAGATATAAAAGTTATAAGGATATATGCACTTACTAACAGAACACTAAATACATGAAGAAAAACTGACAGAAATTTAAGGGTGAAATAGACAATTAAGCAGTAATAGTTGGAGCCTTCAATAAACAGTGAATAAAATGACTAAGCAGAAGATCAACAGGAAATAGAAGATTTGAACAACACTATAAACAAACTAGACCTAACAGACATCTACGGAACACCCCAACCAACAATAGGAGAATATGCATTCTTCTCAAGTGCTCGTGGAAGATTTTCCAGGATAGACCATATACTAGCCCATAAAACAAATGTCAATAAGTTTAAAATGTTACACATAATACAAATTATGTTCTATGATCACAATGGAATGAAATTAGAAGTCAATAACTGAAGGAAAGTTGGGGAACTCACAAATATATGGAAATTTATCCACACATTACTTTAGTTACTTTACTGGTTATTTATAACCAATGAGTAGAAATCACATGGAAAATTAGAAACTACTTTGAGATGAATGAAAATGAAAACACCATAACAATATATATAAGGTGCAGTGAAAGCCAGGCTTAGAGAAAAATGTATACAACTGTGCATGCCAATATATAAAAGAAGAAAGATCTTAAACCAATAACCAAGTCTTCCATCTTAAGAAAATATAAAAATAAAAGCAAATGAAACCTAATGCAATCAGAAGGAAAGAAATAATATAGATTAATACAGAAATAAGCAAGTAGAGCATACAAAAATGATAGAAAAAATCATGAAACTCAAACTTCATTGTTTGCAAACCTCAATAAAATGGACAAAACTATAGCTAGATTGTTTAAGAAAAAAAGATAGAAGATTCAAATTACTAAAATAATGAATTAAAGAGGAGACATTACTACTGACCTTACAGAAATAAAAAGGATTACAGTGTATACGGGAACACTAAGAAAAACTGTGTGCCAAAGTGATTAGATAACATGGATAAAATGTAGAAATTTTTAGAAAAACACAAAATACAAATACTGACTCAAGAAGACATAGAAAGTCAGAATAGACCTATGATAAGTAAGAAATTGAGTTATTAATCAAGAAACCTTCCTACAAAGAAAATCTCAGGGTCAGATGACCTCATTGGTGAATGATAGCAAACCTTTGAAATCCCTCTTGGGAATGCTCTGTGGATTATCATGTAAAGAACTCAGCACAATGCCTAGTGCACAATTGCTGCTTGGTTTGTACTATCCATAATTATGAAAAGTCTATTGACTAAATGAACGAACAAATGAATGAGGTAACAAGATTAGAGACAAAAGCCACCATGAATATTGGTGTTGCCCATTATCACAGGAGGCTGGGTCATAGGGGTGTTGAGATCTCTGATCAGAAGCCAAAGAACCAGGACTTAAAGGGATGTAAGGCTTGGGTGACAAGCTGAAGGATAGGCAAATAGTAGGTTAGCCCTGGAAAAGGGCCTGGAAATCAGGAGTCAAGGTAGAACAAGAACTTGGGCCCAGAAAGTAGCCTTTTGGGGAAGTAAGTTTGGTAGCAGGAAATGAACAGTAGGCATCCTCAAAGAGATCTCAAGAGTCTGGAATTATCACTTGATCGATCTGACAGATGAATAAATTAAGGAACCATGAGGTTACAAAACTGGACCAAGGTTCCATGATAATTAGTAAAGAAAATTATAATTAAATAAAATATATTGAAAACAGAGGTAATGGATACTTAAAACTCATCATTTCCTGACTGTTTTCCTATAGTTTACTGTTATCTATTTTCTTGAGGTTACTTACATAGATTGTATCTGTATGGTGAAAATATTAAATGCAATGGGCTGAGGAGTAAATAGGGAACAGAAGCTATGAGCGGGCAGACTATAGAAGAGAAAGAAAACACGTTTGGACCAGAGGGAAAGAATATGTGTTAGACTAAGAGAATTGGGCAGAACCTGAAAGGAAGATTCAAGATACAAAATAGAAACATTTTTGCAGGAAGGTCCCCGGGAAGATTGGAAGAGCTGTGAGCCTGGGCACAGGGACCAAGATTAGTCTGAACAGAGCAGGGGCACCACCTTCTCTGAGACAGGCAGGTAGGTTGAGAAGATGGGTGAGGAGGGAAGAAGTTTGGAACTATGATCCTGTGACCTAGGGACTAAAGTTGCAAAGTTGCCCAAGAGGAAACATTTATAGATTATACATCTAAAAACTAGGCAATGATGTCGTAGGAAACTGCATTACTAAATTCTAGATAAGCAATACACAACAGCAATGCTTTACCAGCTCCACCTCTGCAAAGATCATTACAAGGGAAGTGGGACCACACTTAAAAAATCGGATGTGGACACTGTAACTTTGTCTTACAAGAATTCCAAAAAGAATGTGGCAGAATCACAGAATTTCATAATTCTACAAGGCAAGTGTTAAGATGAGGGAGACACTGTGCATCCCCCATCCCCCATAGCTACTTTTCTCTTCTTCTCTGTTCCTAAATCCCTATTTTTAGCTTCCTATAAGTGTGGCCATGTGACTAACTTCTGGCTGATGAGAAGTCAGTGGAAGAGTCATGGGAAAGCTTGAAACGTGCTCCTGAAGAAACTTTGGTTACATGGTCTTTACTTCCTCTTCATCTCTGCCACATCCCTATTGGCTGGAATGCCTACAAGATGGCTGGAGTTGAAACAGCATCTTGGACCATGAGAAAACCTTGGGAATTGAGACCATGGAAGGAGAAAAAAAAATAATTATAAGGAACCAGGGTTCCTATACACTTTTGTAATAGAACCACTAGACAAGCCTGTACTGCCTACCTCTGGACATTTATGTGAGTGTGAAATAACCTTGTATCTTGTGTGAGCTGCTGCTGTTTCCAGTCTCCAGTCTCTGTTAATCACAGCCACAAGTGATCTTAACTGATACAAAAGACAACTACACAAGGACCCTAAGGGCTTCCAGGGAATCAGAGAGGCCATCCAGACTGTGTTCTGATTTTAGCACAGACAGAGGAAAACTGATCACTTTTCAAAAGCCTTCCAGACACTATGAGAGTGAAAGCAGTAGGACTCAATAATAAGCCTGGGACAAAGGTATAAAAGGAACTCTATCCCAGAGATAAATAATCAGGGTGTCTGCTTCCTTTGCCAAAGACCATGTTACTCTCACCAGAATATCAGATATTAAACCTCTGACATATTCTCTCTCTCTCTCTCTCTCTCTCTCTCTCTCTCTCTCTCTCTCTCTCTCCTTGTTGACAAAACTCTAAAGTTCTGAAGAGGAGAGACAAGTTCTCATGCTATTCTATAGCTTAACACCTAATTCTGTGCTTTACCCACCACAGGCCCGAAAATTAATGAAGAAGAAAAAAATGATGATGAAATGATATAGGAGAGGAGAACTCCAACCAGATATTTGACAGCCTCCTTTCAGAAAATCTTTCCTTATGTTTGACTTAAACTCCCTTTTGCTTTAGTATTAATACTTTACTTGTCTCTGAATCAGCTGTAGCTCACCTAGGGTTTCCAATTCATGACAGGGAAGGAGAGTTCTCAATGATATGGCTTTTCCAGTGAAAATAATACCTACTGTTCAAAATAATAAAAGGGCAAACATTCCCAAGGCCAGTAGAAGGCATCTGCTGATCACTTGGCAGCTGTGGTGTCAAGAGT
The DNA here is from genome assembly GCA_008086735.1 of Cheirogaleus medius. Lineage (NCBI taxonomy): Eukaryota > Metazoa > Chordata > Mammalia > Primates > Cheirogaleidae > Cheirogaleus > Cheirogaleus medius. Next base: position 84,362 of record VBSM01002350.1, on the reverse strand, counting down.
AACATCACTGTGCTGTGTCTGCTCAGGATAATTAAAAATTTAAAAAATAAATAGAGTAACGTCACCATCCTAAATGCATGGGTTCCCCACCGCCCATCACGTTTGTTACCTTCCCAGAATGTGCACCAGCAGAGGGTAGGTAAGGCTGGTCCTGGGCCAATACCTTGTGGCAAATAATATCTCTGCCAGTAGGTTGAAGTTCTGACTTCACTGACCTGCTTTAGAGATCCAAACTCCACTGTTCAATGCTGCAAGATGTAAATTTGTTCTTGGAGAGGAATTAGAAGGAAAATTCATGTAAGCCATCTCAAACCACAAGGCTTGAGCATGTGGTTGTGATTTGTTCTGTTCTTTAAACTGTGTTGGAAGCAAGAGGGGAAGGTAACTATGGTCTGGATACATTGGAAGGGCTCTGTTTGTCTATACGAGATGAATTTCACATATATGCTAGTCAGTATGCCATGGACTTTGTGTAGGCTCTATCAGTGGGCATAGGTGACCTCAATAAGTGAGAACAAAACCAAGTGGCCCCTATAGAAACAGAAGCTACAGGTGAAGCCTCATGAGATATAAATAGGTTGCCATTTTTTGAGCTCTTCCTATGAGCCAGGCTCTTAAACATCTGCCCATGTCAGGGGGTCAGATGGGAGAAAGATCAAGGTAGCCATGTAAGCAGGGCCTGGAATGCTGGCCTAGGGAACCTGTGTCCAATGGGAGCATTGATATTTTAATGACATAACTGGCCTCTTACTCAGCTATGCTAGCCAGAACAGTATCAACCTTGCTCCCCTCTCCTCTTCCCTACCCACCCCAGTGCCTGTGCCCCCATACGCATTCAGTCACCAAGGTCTACCAATTCTGACTCAGAAACGTCTCTAGCACTCTTCCTCCCATGGCCACTGCTTAAATCCAGGCCCTCATCCTTTCTTGCCTTCTAACCATTTTCTACTCTCTGGCCCTCCCAAACCCTCCTCCGTACTGCTGATGGGGGAACTTTCTAGCAGAAGGCCCTGACAGAATCACTGAGATAGGCTCTGGGCTTTCTATAGGTAAGGGGAGGAAGTGTCCAGTTCAATACCAGCCCATATGAGCAGTGCTTCTGGGAAGTGACTGGTGCTCTGCCCAGCACCCAAAGGGGCAGAACAATAGGGGCTTCACGGGTTGCCACCCTTGAAGGAAGTAGGCAGCCAAGAAGTGGGCAAAGAAGAGAAGTGGGGCACCTAGAAATGTCGGATTTCACCTGCTCTGAACTTCTCTATGCAAATGACCAGTGCTTTCTGTCTGATGCTTAAAAACAGTCTTTGCACTTCATGTAGCACCTTTCATCAGAGTTCTCACAAAAGGATCTCAAAACAGTCTCCCCACAGACCTCGTAAGCAGGCATCCCTTTCCTAGGGTGTGCAAAGAAGAGCAGAGAGTAGGGCTCCAGTGCTTTCGGGGGAATTTCATTCTGCTTCTGCATTACCTCCTGGCCCCCTGAAATCTAAAGTAGAATCCCTTTAATATGAAGAAGAATCCCAACACCACTGGGTGTGTGTATGTATGTGTATGTGTGTGTGTGTATGTGTGTATGTGAGAGAGAGAGAGAGAGAGACAAAAAAAAAGACACAAAGGAGAAAAAACAAGTGATTAACAGTGTGTGTCACCTCCTTTGGGTAAGAGAATGGGTGGAATGATCCCACTATTCACTTTGGGACTGTATGATTATTATTTTCAAGGAAAGTGTAGTTATTTATTGCTTGGGTAATATTTTAAAAAACACTCTACTTTTAATGTAATATATCATAAATATTGGTGAAAAAAGTAGTGAGGTATTTTGGTGGGGCAGTATACCAGTACCATGCAAAGATGCTAATTAAGCCAATCATGAATATTGCATTCGCTTACCCAAAACAAGTTTCAGAGGCTGGCTTTCTCAGATTTAAAGACATTGAAGGAAAAATATTTTTACCAATAGGTTTTTATTATGAGGCCCTTATATCTTTATTGCTGTGGTAGTTACACGATTTTATATTTGTTGAGACTCATAGAATTGTGCATTAAAAAACAGTGAATTTTACTGTATGTAAAGTATGACTTGAAAAATAAGTAGAAAAATAGGTTATCCTTATAAGATGTTTAATTGTCCACAAGTAACAACCCACCCCTAATTGAGGATTTACCATGTATAAGACTGTTTATCAGCTTAAATACAGTACTTTATGTAATCCTCTCAATGAGCGTGATACTGTTATTAATTCCATGTAGCAGGTAAAATAACTGATTCTCAGAGACATAACTCACCCGGTCACATAGCTAGTAAGTGGCTGATCTGGCATTTGAACCCAGATCTGTGTGTATCCAAAACTCCAGCTTTTACATCCTGTACCTGCACTGCCCTACACAGGCCAATGAATATGGTCCATTTGAATATGCCAATGAATATGGTTCATACCAATGAATATGGTCCAAGCACACTCCACCCCAAAGAGCTGCTTTGGTTGCTGGATGCCCTTGGCCTCTCTGAGAAGAATCTGAGGTGAACTCACTGCAAGTTCATGCTCAACCATGTGTTCAGGGTCCTCCTTCATGTCTGAGTCAGGCCAAGGTCACCAAATGTGGCAGCCCTGCACTCTCTGCCCATGTTTTCACCTGGCTGCACCAAAGCAGGCATGGTAGCTGATGTTGCAGGTGTTTTCTCAGCCAAGTTCTGACTAACCATCTGCCTGCAGATGGACTAACCTCATTAAAAAAAAGGAAACCAGAAGCAGCTGGCTCCACTTTTGCCTGGCCCAGCCCCTATTAGACCCTGTTCAGAGAGGTCCATCCATGGTGTATCCTTTAATTTCCAGGGCGATACCCCACCCTAATGCTAGGGACCCCTTTGTGGGATGGAATCTAATTCAAGAAAACTCTGGGAACAGAAGTGACATGCCAAATTGTTATTTGCCTGCTAGTTTGCAGTCTCAAGCTACTTGAGCATCCAGCCCCTAGGAGGGAGGAAAGCATCAGATGCCAAGAAGAGGTAAGGAGGGCGGGAACCCCTACAGAAGGAGGAGGCCCATTGGCTACCAAAACTTCCCCCCACTGCCCTTCAGTAACCTGCTACTCAGAAACAGAACTCTATGGCAGAGTGAGGAGGGGGTGAGCGCGGTGAGCCTGGCTGTGAGCACCTGCCAGGAGCTGCTACTGGCCTCTCACACATTTCCGGTTCCCCAAGAAGGCCATGAATTCTTGCCAGGGGAGTTGGTACTGGGGGATAGGACTTCGGGGGCGGGATTTGGAAGAGGGGCGTGGAACCAGAGTAAGGGCACCAGCTTGGGAGAAGGCCCAGGATTCCTGGGAGAGCACGAGGTCCTGGAGGGGTGCGGGGCCTGGGGAAAGGGCCCAGGACAGGGTGCAGCGCGGGTTGCTGGCGAGGGGGTGGTAACTGCTGAAAGCTGCGGCTTTCTGGGGAGAGATGCGGGGTCAGGAGAAGATCTCAGGGTTTTTGAGGGGGCGCCGAGTCAGAAGAGGATGCGGGGTCGTGGTGGGGGTTAGGAGCAATGACCAGATTCCTGAGAATGACAAGACATGAGGAGAGGGCTGTGGGACCCAGGAAGGGAGTGTAATCCCGGAAAAGGGCGCGGGATCCGCAAAGAGCCACTGGGTCTTGGGGGGCGTGCAGGGTCCTGGAGAGAGGCAGGGAATTTAGAGAGGACCTCCCGGGTCCCAGGCAGGAGGCATCCAGGAAAGGTATGTGGTTCAAGGGAAGGGTACAGAGTCCGAAGAAGGAACGCGGGAGAACTGAGGAGTGAGAGGTGGGGCACAAAACTGGGACAGGGTCGCGGAATCCGGGCAGAGGCGCTGGGTCCAGGAAAGGAACGCGGAGTCCAGGGGCAGGGTGCAGGGTCTAGGGAAGAAGCGCAGGGTCTGGAGGAGAAGAAGCAGGGGTCTCGGATAGAAACGTACCGGGTGCGGGGAGCGATGCGGAATTGGGAGAGGAGTGCAAGGTCCAGGGAAGGAACACAGAGTCCAAAGGAGGAGCGCGGAGCCCTAGGGAGGGACGCCGGGATTCCAGAGAACAAACAAGAGGTCTCAGAGTTGGGGACACAGAGTGGCACTTTAGGAGGCTGAAGCCGTTCTCTACCTGTTTCAGATGTAGTCGTTATCCACATCCCGGCAAATGTACCACAGGATCACGTAGAGGATGAGCAGGATAGCGAAGAGGAACAGAGCCACGAAGATGGCCTTAGTCAATGGGGATACCAGGGCCTGCATGGTCCTGCTGAGGGGACGCTGCGGGGCCCTGAAGGAGGGCAGCGACAAGAGTGGCGCTGGCTGCCACAGGCACGTGTGGAACGGTGCCCCAACTGGGAAGAAACTTGCACTGGCCAGCATTCATGGTGGCGTCTCCGCACTACCAGAAGCGTTTGGAGACACGGGCTTGCCCTGGGCTGGTGAAGGCGGGAGGTCTCTGCAACCACCTCAGGCGACTTCATTTCTTCCCTAGGGTGCAGCCAGGAGGCTCATCCCTTGGTCAGTGGAAATCAAAGGAGCTTAGGGCTGAGAGAGAACTTTCAGGTGCTTGCGGGGCACCTCTCTGGCTGAGGACCCTAGACTGGGGAGCAGCGGGAAGTCCCCACTTACTTGCCCCAGGGCACCCCTAATGGGTGATTCCATTCTTCTCCCTGGCATCTTAGGAAAGTATATACTAGGGGAGGGCATAAGCCAGCCACCCACACACACACTGCACTATGCCTGACATTGCACACACATTTTCCTACACACAGTGAACGGTTCTGTGCTGTTTTTCACCATCCCTTAAGTGAATCATTAAGAAGAAGGGAGCAGGCAAATGCCACAAGAACTCGGGCCAGGGCTGCTTGATCAAACCCTTCTGAAGGACCACCTGGGCACACCCAGCATCTGTCTGGAGGAAGCCCAAGCCCTGCTTTGTCTGCTTTTTCTCTGTATCACCTCCCTTTCCTCTAGAAGGAAGTAAAGTTGTTTATGCTGACCCTCAGTTGTCACCAGTCTGACTTCTTTCCTCCACTCTGTCTTCTAATAGTGGTCCTAGACCAGCAGCATCTGCATCACCTGGGGGCAGGTTAGGAACCAGAATCTCAGGCTCCAATCAGCCCTAGGGATTGAGAATAGGCATATCAACAAGATCCCCAAGGGACTCCTGTGCTTGTTGACAGGTGCTAATCTTGGTGTGGTGGTCCTTTGTGCCTGTGCTTAAGGGAGTCTATAACTCACTGAATTTAGGGGTCCTGTCTTCAGTTGTCAGGTGGGATCAGGCAGGAGGTCCTGAGTGGATTTTTTTTTTAGAGGTTCTGTTACTGAGTGCATACCACATAGCAAGAGCTGTTCTCAGTTCCTTATTGTCATGATTTCATTCACTCCTACGAAGAATTTTTTTCATCACTGAACAGCAAAGACCACCAAGAAAAGTTGTCCTTACTGGCTTGAGGGAAAAAGGGAATTACAATTTTTCCTCACTCTGTTCTTTATTTTCTCCTACTCTCCAGTTGGTTTCTCAGGTAGAAACAGACAAATGAATAAATCATGATTTCTCCACTCTACACATCAACCCTGTGGTCTAGTCTATTCTAGTGGGAGAGAGAAGTGGCATTTTACAAATGGAAATGTCAGAAAACATGATTGTCAGATCTGAATGCATGGGGTGCTCAGACCAGATCACTTTTTCTCCTGCAGCTGTCAACATAACGTTTGCCAGCAACTGTCAGGAAAGCGTTAATGTTGGAAGGGCTAAGGTCACTTCCACTTTGAAGGATGTTACATGCAATTCATAAATTGTGAAAGTGGATGTTTCTGAATATGCTTAGCTTGTATAAAGCAAGGAGAATTTTCCTCTGTCTCTGTTGCCAGATTTCTTCATTTCTGACTGCTTTTTCTGAGTTTGTTTTCCTTGACTCTCTGTACTGAATATTTTCCTATGGTGATAGTAATCTCCCTTCTCCAGCATCAGGCTAGGCCAGTGGTATAATCAATACAATCTGTCAAATATTAAGCATCTACTGTATACAGGGTATCGAGGTGCTGGAGCAGACAAGGCAGCAATTGGTAAGACAGAATCCGGGAATGAACTAGTGGAGTCCGCTGAGGCATGGTATCTACTCTACCCAGGTGTGGGGGAGTAGTTGAGGCAGGCCCGCGAGGAGATCAGCTGCTTCTCCCCAGGGAGCCAAGTCCCTTAGATAGGGGTCACCACAGAGGATAAGGAAATTGATAGGAAATAGAGAGAATAAAAGAATAAAAGAGACTAAGTTATAATTTATAGTTTTATATAAAAAGATCAGATATAACAGTGGGGTTACTCAGGAGACTGGACATATCCCCATAAACATCCAGCAATATGGTTAGATTCATGCAGGTTTTTATAATCACAGACATCAATTACCAGTTGTCAGGGTAACGTATTTGCATATCGGGGAATGCAGTTGCTAGGGGAGACAGGATTATACAGGTAGTGGGTTAGGGTCAAAAGTCCTCTCAAAGGGCTTCTAATCTATCTAGGTGAACAAACAGGTACAAAGTCTTTTAGGGGCTAACTTCTAAGTTATAAGAGGTAGTTGTCAATTAATAAAGGCATAACAAAAGAGGTATAGTAACTCTATATTTCTTTGATTAGTTATTGTGGACTTAAAGGTAGCCAGACAGGAGAGAGCAGGAAACCCATCTCTATAAAACAGGTTGTTTATAACCACCGGGGCGCATCTCTGGGCAAAGTGCACTCATTGTCTCTAGCTCCCATCTTGTGGCCCATATTTGCCTTGCCTTGTCTTTGAAGACACAGGGAAGCTCACAGATTTTGAGATACCGAGAAGCCTTCCTGGAAAACATCCCTACAGGAGATTTGAGAGTTCTCCCATGATAGCAGCCTCTAATAAGTGAACCATTGAGTTCACACATTCCTTCAGGGCAAAACCCTGCAAACTCCTGTTTCTGTCTTTAATATAGCAATATGGGGTTATACAATAAAATAATGGTCTTATGAGCCACATCTCATTAATTCCTCAATCATATTTCTCAACACTCAGGTACAAATGAGGTGTTCAGATGAGCGATGGAAGAGAGATTGGTTTTCAATGGCAGAATGGGAGAAGGTTTCATGGAAGAGATAGCAATGGGAAATAAAGGGTAAGGTCACTGCAGGTGAAGGAAAATCCAGAGCAAGGACATAAAGGTGTCATATATATATATATATATATATATATGAAAGGTGATATATATATAGATAGATAGATAGATAGATAGATAGATATATGCCTATCCTCTTTGAGAAGTCATGATAGGATTATTCTGTGGCCAGAACATAAGGAGTGTGGGCACAGGACAGAGCAAAAGGATCTCAATTTTAGGTGCCAGCAGGAGCAGAATCAGGAGCCAAGCAGTGCTAAAAATGAATGAAGATGCTCATCTATGGAAGAAGTATTGAGCCAGTGTAGGGGCCAAGTGTTGTCAGTGTTTCCAAATTTTTAAAAAGATTAAACCATAAATTCAGATTTTAATGTGACATCTCCCAATGTTTAAATGCTGGTGACCATTGCGAACGTGAAAAATCATTCCAGCCTTCCTATCTCCCACACTGATGTATTTCTTCCCTGTTTCCCCACACAGGACTCCCTCTTCTTTTCCTGTCCTCTCCCCTCCCAGGGCCATGTAGTGTCCAGCATAGGTGGTCTCTAAGCATAACAGGTGATGGATGAGAAGAAAGGAGAGGAGCACAGGGGGAGAGTGAATCCTCACCTCCTCTCATTTCCAAGGTTCTAAGAAAGTAGATGCAGTTGGTAAGCCTGGGGAAAAGAAAACTCAGGATAATTGGAACTACCAGACACTCAAGGGAAAAATACCTGGCAGCTGCTCTCTCTTTCTTTCTTCCAGTCAGAAGTACCACCCATAAAACCAAAATGAACAATTTATTTAGCAACTTTGTTGATATATATTTTATACACCAGAAAATTTACTCTCTATCCATTTTAAGTGTATAATTCAATGCATTTTAGTTTTAACTATGATGTTTGCTGTAGGTTTTTCATAGTGCCCTTACCAGCTTGAGAAAGTTTTATTCTGTTTTTAGTTTGTTACTGTCATTTTTTAAATCATAAAAGGGTTTTGGATTTTGCCAAATGCTTTTTCTATATCTATTGAGATGATCATGTAGTTTTGTCCTTTATTCTGTTAATATAACACATTACATTAATTGATTTTCAGATGTTAAATCAACCTTGCATGCATTCCTGGGATAAATCCCACTTGGTCATGGTATAGAATCCTTTTTGTATGAATATGGTGCTGGATTTGGTTGGTTAATATATTGTTGAGGATTTTTTCATCTATCTTCATGAAAGATATAGTTGTCTTTTCTCTTGATGTTTTTGTCTGGTTTTGGTATATAATACTGGCCTCACAGAATGAGTTGGGAAGAGTTTTAGAGAATTGGTGTTAATTCTTCTTTAAATGTTTGGTTTAATCCACCACTAGAGCCATCTGAGCTTGTGCTTTTCTTTGTGGAAAGAATTTTACGTACTAATTCAAAATCTTTACTTTTAACGGGACTATTTAGATTTTTATAGTTTTAAATATGTTTACTGAATCCCAAGAATGGAAAAACAAGCACCACATGTACTCACCAGCAAATTGATTTCACTGATCAACACCTAAGTGGACATATAGGAATAACGTTTATCGCGCATTGGGCAGGTGGGAGGTGGGAAGGCGGGGATGGGTATATACATACATAATGAGTGCGATGCCCACCTTTTGGGGGATGGACACACTTGAAGTTCTCAATCCCGGGGAGGGAAAGGCAACACACGTAACCTAAACATCTGCACCCCCATAATATGCTGAAATAAAAAAAGAAAAAATAAATAAATAAATATGTTTACTGAGATATAATTCATATAGCATACCAGTCATCCATTTAAAGTGTACAATTAAATCAGTTTTGGTGTATTTGAAGAGTCATGAAAGTATGCCCACAATCAATTTTGGAACATTTTCAACATATCAGAAAAAAAACCCATTATCTATTATATTAGCAGGTACTCTCTATTCCACTCCCCCACTCCGCAGCCCTTGGCAACCACTCATCAACTTTCTGTCTCTATACATTTGCTTATTCTAGATATTTCATATCAGTGTAATCATACAGTGTGTGGTCTTTTATTAACTAGGTTGTTTTTTTTTTTTTTTACTTAATGTTTGAAGGTCCGTCCATGTTGTAGCACATATCAGCACTTCATTGTTTATTTTAATAAGAAAACATTTTCTTTGTTTGCATCAAGAAAAAATACAAAACATACCTTTATGGTGGCAGTCTAAAGTAGCTGCCACTAAGAACTCTCTTTCATTTCCAGATGGAAAGGGAAATTTCTTTTCTAAAATTTTCTAAATTTTGTAAGTAAAAAACTTCTGTTTACATAACAGAATTTTCCATTCTAACCATATTTAACTGTATAATTCAGTGGCATTAATTGCATTTACAATGTTGTGCAAACATCACCGCTATAGTTTTCCAAAAGTTTTCTATTACCTAAAACATAAATTCCATAACCATTAGGCAGTAACTCCTCATTCCTGGTAACTGCCCTGGTAACTGCTTATCTTCTTTCTGTTTCTATTAATTTGCCTGTTCTAGGTATTTCATATAAGTGGAATCATACTATATGTATCCTTTTGTGTTTGGTTTATTTTCACTTAGTATAATGTTTTCAAATTTCATCCATATTGTAGTATGTACCAGTAATTCATTCCTTTTTATGGCTGAATAACATTCTGTTGCATGGGATATACCACATTTTGTCTATCCATTCATCACTTGATAAACACTTTTGGCTACTGTGAATAATGCTATAATAAAAATTGGCATAAAATATCTGTTCATTTCCTGTTTTCAATTATTTTGCTTATATACCTAGGAGTAAAATTGCTGGGTCATACAGTAACTCTATATTTAGCTTTTTGAGGAACCACCAAACTGTTTTCCACAGCAGCTGCACCATTTTACATTCCCACTAGCAATGTAGGAGGGTTCAAATTTCTCCACATCTTTGCCAACACGTGCCTATTTTTTTTTAATGATAGCCATCCTAGTGAATGTGAAGTGGTATTTCATTGAAATTTTGATTTGCATTTCCCTAATGACTAGCAATGTTGAGCATTTATTCACATACTTATTGAATATTTATATACCTTCCTTGGATAAATGTCCATTCAAGACTTTGCCAATTTTTAAAAAGACTACTCTTTCCCCCATTGAATGGACTTGCCACCTTTGTCAAAAATCAATTAGCCATAGATACATGGGTTTATTTCTGGACTTCCTATTCTATTTAATTGGTCTACACATCTGTCCTTATGACATTACCACGCTATTTTGATTATGATAGCTTTATAGTAATTTTGAAATTGGGAAATGTGAGTCCTTCACTTCATTCTTCTTTTCTGAGATTGTTCTAACTACTCAGGACCCCTTGTAATTCCATACAAATTTGAAGACAAGTTCTTCCATTTTCCATTTCTGAGAAAAATAGATATTGGGATTTTTGAGAGAGATTACATTGAATCAGTAGGTTGCTTTAGGCAGTATTAATATTTTAACAACTAAGCGTTCTAATTCTTTAACAAAGGATATCTTTCTATATATTTATGCCTCCTTTAATTCTTTCAGCATTTTTTTTATTTTAAGCATAAAGTCTTTCACATCCTTGGCTAAAATTAGTACTGTACTTTATTATATTAGGTACTATAGTAAATAAGATTGCTTTTAATTTTCCTTTTCAGATTATTCATTCCTCCTATATAGAAACACAACTAATTTTTTTGTATGCATTTGTACTTTGCAACTTTGCTGAATTTGTTTATTAGCTCTGGTAGCTTTCTTGCAGGTTTTTTGCAATTTTTTACATACAGGACCATCTCATCTGAAAATGTAGTCTTACTTCCTCCTTCCTAATTTGAATGCCTATTTCACCTTATCTATTGCTCTTGCTAGAACTTCCAGTACAATGTTGAATAGCAGTGGTGAAAAGGGCATCACTGCATTGTTCCTGATCTTAGGGAGGAAACTTTCACTCTTTCACCACTAAGTAGGATGTTAGCTGTGGGTTTTTCATTGATGCCCTTTACCATGTTGAGGAAGTTCCCTTCTATTCCTAATTTTGAGTCGGGTTTAGTTATGAAAAGGTGTTGGGTTCTGTTAAAAATCTTTTCTGAATCAATTGAGATGATCGTGTGGGTTTCTTTTCCCCATTGTTCTATTAATGTGATGTACTATATTGACTGATTTTTGTTTTGATGAAATTAAAATTATACCTCCCTGGCATATTGGCCCTTAGGAATTAAAGGTGTTTGAGAAAAACAGCACATGCCAAATGATTATTCTGACCTGTTTTCTGTTTCCTAAAAGCAGGAGATGAAATTCTCTTGTGAAAGATACTCTCCCTATACTAGAAAGAAAAGCAATATCCTTATCTTCAAAGATGAGAACTTAAAATTGAGAGAATTCTGTACATACCTTGTTAAAATATCTGTTATCTTTTAAACCTACCATACATAATTTAGTTGCTTCTTCACAACTTACTATTCTTTGGCCAATCCAGTACATATGTAACCATCTCTAACTGCTCCTTTGGATCTGCAATTCATTATAAGGGGTCCTGTGTGATGTAAAACTTTCATTAAATAATTTTGTATGCTTTTCTTCCGTTAATCTATGTCAATTTGATTTTTGGACCCCGCTGGGACCCTAAGAAAATGGAGGTGAAGTTTTGTCACCCTGACAGCGTATTGAACCACCCTTGCATCTCTAGGATAAATTCTACCTGGTCATGGTATATAATCATTTACTATGCTGTTGGATTTGGTTTCCTACTATTTTGTTAAAGATTTTTGCAACTATATTCATCAGGGAAATTGGTTGATAGTTTTCTTGTAGTGTCTTCTTCTGGTTTTGGTATCAGGGTAATGCTGGTCTCATAGAATGAGTTAAAAAGTGTTTTTTTCTTCTTGTATTTTTTGAAAGAGTCTAAGGTGGATTGGTGTTAAATCTTCTCTAAATGTTTTGCAGAACTTGCCAGTGAAGCCTTCTGGTTCTGGACTTTTCTTTGTTGGAAGTTTCTGTTTACCAATGCAATCTTCTGTTATAGTTATAGGTATGTTCAGATTTTCTGTTTCTTCAGAATTCAGGCTTGTTAGGTTTTGTGTCTCTGGGAATTTCATCTAGGTTATTCAATTTGTCAGCCGACAATTGTTCACAGTCTTTTTTATAGTCCTTTTTGTTTTTGTAAAATAAGTAGTAATGTTCCCTTTTATTTCTTATTTTAGTTATTTCAGTCTCCTCTTTTTTTTTTCTTAGTCAACTAGCTAAATGGTTGTCAATTTTGTTGATGTTTTCAAAGAACCAACTCTTGGTTTTGTTAATTTTCTAATAGTTTTTCTATCCTCTCTTTTGTCTATCTCTGTTTTAATCTTTATTATTTCTTTCCTTCTGCTGGCTTTGGGTTTAGTTTGTTTGTTTGTTTTTTTTTGTTTTTTTTTTGATAATTCCTTAAGGTATAAATTTAGGTTGTTGATTTCAGATATTTCTTATTTTTTAATGTAAACACTTACAGCTATAAATTTCTCTCTTAGTACTGCTTTTGCCACATTCTATAAGTTTTGGTATGTTGTATTTTTGTTTTCATCCATCTCAATATATTTTATAATTTCCTTCATGATTTCTTCTTTGGTCCATTGGTTGTTTAAGAGTGTGTTGCTTCATCTCCACATATTTGTGGATTTTTCAGTTTTCTTCTGCTATTGATTTCTAGTTTCATTCCATTGCAATTGGAAGAGATATTTTGCATGATTTTAATTTTTTATAAATTTTAAGACTTGTTTTGTGGCCTAACCTATGGTGTATCTATGAGAATGTTCCATGTTCACTTGAGAGGAAGTGTATTCCGCTATTTTGAAATGAAGTATACTACATAAGTCTGTTAGCAATAGTTGATCTATAATGTTTTTCCAGTCCTCTATTTCCTTATTGGTCTTCTGTCTAGGTGTTCTATTCATCATTGAAAATGGGAGCCTTGATGTCTCCAACTATTATTGTAGAATTTTTTCTCCCTTTTATTTTGTCAATGCTGATGTCATTCATATATATATATATATATATATATATTTCACGATATTAGGGGGGTACAAACATTATGGTTACATGTAATGCATTTGCCTCGCCCAAGCCAGGGCTACGAGCATGTCCTTTCCCCATACGGTGTGCTCCACACCCATTAGTTGTGAGTTTACCCACCACCACCACCCACCTGACCACCACCCAATGAATATTACTACCATGTGAGGACCTTAGTGTTGATCAGTTAGCACCAATTTGATGGCGAGTACATAAGGTGCTTGTTTTTCCATTCTTGTGAACCTCACTTTGAAGGATGGGCTCAAGCTCTATCCAGGATAATATGGGGAATCAACCCAAGTGCCCATCAATTCATGAGTGGATTAACAAAATATGATACACACTCACACACACACACACACCATGGAGTACCACTACTCAGCCACAAAAAGAAATGAATTAATGTCTTTTGCAGCAATTTGAATGGAACTAGAGATCATTATCATAAATGAAGTATCTCAAGAATGAAAAAACAAATACCCCATGTACACTCTAATAACTTGGAACGAATTGATGGGCACAGAGAAAAGTAAAACTCATTGGAAATCAAGAGGGGAGAGGGTAGAGGAGGGGTGGGGTAAAAACCTACCTAACAGGTACAACGAACACTATTTGGGTGATGGGCACACTTATAGCCCTGACTTAAGCATTATAAAAGGTATCCAGGTAACAAAAACATTTGTACCCCCTTAATGTTTTGAAAAAAATTAAATTAGAGAGATAGAAAATAGAACATAAGAAGAAATTAAGAAAAAAAATAACAGAAATTTTTAAAACACCCTCTAATATTTGCAGATCTGTGATGCTCATTCCCTCAGCACTTAGCCAGGCCATTTACATCTCTGTCTTAGCCTTCACTTCCTGCTTGTGCTAGAGATCATCCAGAAGCAAATGCTTAGGGTCTTTTGAAGTCTTTTTTAAGTATGTCTCCTGCTCTGTGTATGCACATGGCTCTCTAAATCCCCCAATATACATGATAGTTTGGAATGTTCTAATTTCCTAAAAAGAAAACAACCTTTCTGCCCAGCTTTTCCTCCCAGGCTTTTGACACTCTATTGTATGCCTTAACCAAATCGTTTGCCCCGAGTGTCTATACATTGTTCATTCACTTTACAATGTTTTTGTGCAATGTCCTCTACTTTTATGCTCTGAGTGAGTTCTGAGTTAAGCAAAACAAAAACAAGCAGCTTGTGTTAGCACTTCAGGTAGCCTGCAGACAGGTTTGAACAGATAAACACAATCTTTGTAGATAAGATCTGCTCTATTCTCTCTTGAACAGGAACCAGGCTTTCACACTGGGAACATACGCTGCTGTCTTCGTGACCACTGCTGAGCTAGAGAGGCATTAGGACAAGGGAAATGAAAAGTCCCCCAAAGCTTTTCTACCATTTTTAAGTTGCATTTTTCTTGATCCAGTATTTGATTATGTCTGTAAAACTTTGCATGTCTTTCTGAGTTCTGACAAAATTGATTCTGACTGATTTTTGCATGATTTTTTAATGTTTGTATGGAGGGATGGGAGGTTTAAGCTATCTACTAGGTCATTTTCATTGACATCCATCCACTTTAATCATTTTCATGGCTAAATCATAGTTCATTGAATGGAACTTACTTTTTCAATTTTGCTATTTGCATTCTGCACATATATTATTTTCTCAATTTCTTCCTTACTACCTTCTTTTGCTTTTTTATGGTTACTTGACATTTTGTAATGTATTATTTTGAAATTCTTCTCATTTCCATTTCTGTATACTTGTTATTTATTTTTGTAGTAGTTACACTGGAAACCACAATTGGCATCTTAAATATTGAAAAAAAAAACAAAAATTAGTTTGAATTTATCCCAATCGACAATCCAGTCTCATCCAGCTCTGCCCCTCCCCCAATTTATGTCATCAGTGTCAGAAATTACATCTTCATACATTGTGTGCACATTAACAATCTTGGTTTTATGCACTTGTCTTTTAAATAATGTGAAAAATGAGGAATTATAAACCAAAAATGTAATCCTGGCTCTTATATTTATCTATATAGGTACCTTTATTGGTGTTCTTTATTTCTTAATATGGCTCAAATTGCCATCTAGTATCCTTTCAGTTCAGCTTGTGAACTAAAAATGAAATCCTAAGCCCCCAGATGACTGAACAGACCCCTCTCAGCCAAGGGGACTCCAGAGAAACCTTAAAACTGAGTTAGTTCCCAGACATGAAGGGATGGGATGTATAAAGCACAACTGCAGATGTGTATGTTTTCTCTTTTCATAAATATTCATGGATCCTCTTATAGCTTGGTAAGTATGCATATTTGGGCATCCCACAACAGAACTCCTGTTCCCATAATCCCTCCCTTGAAACATGTGTTCCTGGCTTGTGGCTGAGAGCCTTGCTTCCCAGCCTGCTGGAACGGCCACTACAGGTTGAAACCTTTATAAGAAATAAAGCTCTCTCTCCTTTTCCAAATTATAAACTTCATCATTTTTCTCAGTTAAGAAATTTGAAGGACTCCCTTTATCATTTCTTTTAAAACAGGTGTCTTAGCAATGAACTCCTTCAGCTTCTGTTTATCTGGAAATGGTTTTATTTTTCTTAACTTTTGAAGGATAGTTTTTCTGGATATAGAATTCTTCTTGGCAGATTTTTTTTCTTTCAGCACTGTAAATATGTCACCCCACTACATTCTGGGCTCCATGATTTCTGATGAGAGATTGGTTGTTAATCTTATTGAGGATCATTTTTACATGCTGAGTTGCTTTTTCTCTTGCTATTCATTTTTCTTCATTGGTTTTCTATCTGGTCCTGAGAGCAGGTAATTTCAATACTGTTCTGATAGTTTCTTCTACTTGCTCAAATTCGCTGTTGAAACCCCTTAGTGAGTTTTTATTTCATTTATTATACTTTTCAGCTCTAGAATTTCTGTTTGGCTCCTTTCTCTAATTTCTCTTCATTGATATACTCTGTTTGATGAGACATCATTGTCCTGGTTTCCTTTAGTTCTTTGTTCACTGTTTCCTTTAGCTCTTTGAGAATTCTTAAGACTGTTAATCTAAAGTCTTTGTTTACTAAGTCCAATGTCTGGGCTTCCTCAGGGTCATTTTCTGTTACTTTATTTATTTCAGGCGCATGGGCCATACTTTCTTTTCTCCTTTTATGTCTCTTAATTTTTTGTTGAAATCTGACCATTTTTATACATTATAACTCTATAAATCATATTTCCCCCTCCCCAGAGTTTATTGTTGCTGCTTGTTATGGGTTTTAGTTTTCTGATTGTTCAGTCACTTTTAAAAACTATTTTGTAAAGGATATTCTTTTTCATGTGTTGTCACTGAAGTCTGTTATTGTAACTTAGTAGTCAGCTACTGATCTGAGTGATATTTCCTCAAATGTTCAGAGCCAAAAACAAACAAACATATGCAACAAAAGAAAACAAAACCTATTGTCTCACAGACTTATAAATTGACTCTTAGGGCACTCTTCCAACACATATCCGTGCCATTTACAACTCTGCCTTAGCTTTTGTTTCCTGCTTGTGTAGAGACTAAAGATCATCCAGAGGTGAAAGTTTGGGTCTTCTAAGGTCTTTTCTTATCATGCATTGTTCCCTGGTCATGTGTGTCCTTCCAGATTCCCCAGTAGATGTGGGAGTTTCCCAAAGCTTTTCTTCCCACGTGTATCTTCTTACCCTCCTTCTTCCTCCTTAGACATCTGGTTGAGCTGGGGAATGGTTAGTAGGTAGCTATATAAAAATTCACAATGTTATTTGACAAAATTTTAGCAGCTTCTTTCTTCATTGTTTTATTTTTCTATTATTTGTTCTTGAGGTCTCTCTCTCTCTCTCTCTCATGCTGTAAACTCTAGCCCTGCTCTGATGTGGCTCCAAGGGATTTGGTTGTGGATGTTTACAATGGGCTTTTCATGGTATACATTTTTACCCTGACAGATGGCCTAATGCCTAAGTGTCTGATTAAGACTAGATGGTTCATTCACGGGAATTATTTTTATGCTGGCAGATGCCCTTGTGGCTCTTGTCTGACCTGTGTCCACTTTATTCCTGGCAAGATAGCCTTAACCAGGAGAATATTTAGGTCTGGTTGTGTCAGGCACAAAGGAGGCAGCACAATGAGAACACATGAAATAACAGAAGCAGTTTATTACTTACAGATCCACAAATAAAGAGGGGTACTGATGAGGGCTGATGGGAAGGTCACAGGGGCAATGTGCTCAACCCACAGGTGGGGAGCCAGGAAGATGAGACAGACTTATGGGCCAAGGTCTTTATTAGGGTCCAGAGCATAACCCAACAACATTTTCTATGGGGAGTTCAATTAGATAGGTTTAGAGCCACCAATTAGTTGAGTTTAGAGCAAGCAAGCACATGCTCCATGAGGTCACTCTGTGACCAAGAGGAGGTTATTGTGGCATATCTGTGCAGTCCATGTGGGGAGTTGGAATCAATGTAGCAAGTTAAATAGGTTGTATTTATATGTCTCAGAAGGAGGTGGTCACCAGGAGGTGGTTGTATAAGGCAGACGTATCATTCAACCAAACTGAGGAACTTGAGGAGGTGGAGAACTGGAAACTATGTCAAAGGTGACTAAGCTCTGCTTTTGGTATGAAAAAGTTAAACTTACAGTGTGTTCAAAGCGGATACCAAGGCAATGTAAAATTACAGGAATTCATTACATTCATTAAGCATTCCCTGGTTTTTGTTTGCTTCATTGTTTTGTTTTGGTTTGGTTTTAGATTCCAGAGCTCTAAAAAAGTTGATTCTGACAGTATTGCAAACTTATTAGTTACCTTAGTGGAAGGATGGAGCAGCAGAGAAAATGAACCTATAATTACCTAACAAAGATAAATCTTAGAAACAATGTTGAGTAAATGAGTCACAGAAGAATACGTCTAGTTAATTATTATTAACATACATTAACATGTATTAACCAAAATAAAATTTAGGGAGAACAAATTATGTGGAAAACCTAAAATTAAGCCAAGGAAATGAAACAAAATTCAAGATAGTAGCTACCTCTGAGGAAAACAGAGTTTGGACAGGAATACGTATGGTATTAATAATATTCTAGTTCTTGTTGGTGGGTCCAATGGTATATTTCGTTTTATTATGTTTTATAACTTACATAGATCTTTTAGAATATATTAATCATTACTAACAAACATTTAAAAAACATGGGTTATCAGATTTGGCAATGATATACAGCTAGAAGCTTTAATACATGTGAACACATCAAGTGACAAACTCACAATTCCAAAATATCGTAAAAACCTGGAAAAATGGGCATAATAGAGTGATGATAGTGAATTAGTTTAAGATGTAGTTTAATATTTGGGTCTACAAAACAAACTCCAAATGGGGAAGACATAACTAGGCAGCACTGGATATAAACAAGGCTTTAAGCTTAAAGAAGCATCTGTGCAATGTCCACTGATGTTGCCACATCACTCACCTTGCCATGGGCAAGTTTGGGTCTACAAAATGTGATGAACTCAGGCAACTGGAAACTAGCATGCTCTCACAGAGTAAATAAGGAGGAATAACCTGGCCCTCAGGGCAGCTATAAAACAGTGGGGATTTTCACCTGTAGCAGGAAGAAGCAGGTATCATCCAAAGGGTGAATATAGGTTGTAGCTGATAAAGGAGGCCAAATGTAGTGGCAGGGCAGCATTATCAAGCGTCAAGCCCGAAGAGTGTGAAATGCTCTCAAAATAGTTAGGCTGTGGGATGAGGCTGCTGACATGCTCCTGGCCCCAAGCAGTGCTCACTTAGGATCTGGGCAGAGTTGAGCCTCAGGACAGGTCTCAGTGACTCCTGATCAATGGGACTGGGGAAGGGACAGGGCCTGACAGTCCAGATAGTGCTTGAGGAAGGAGAATGAGAATAGGAGACTCTCCTTAGTAGGAATTTTTGTGACTCATTCAATTCTACTTCCTGACTAGAGCCAACTTCTGGCCTCACTCTACCCTGCTTCAAGTGTCAAGCTCTTTGCTCACCTTTCCTTCACAACTTATCTCTTCTCCATTCAGAAAACAATAGACCAAATGGGTGAGTGGACAGAAGGGATACATCAGGGTAGAGAAAGAATTTAGTACTATTCCCAGTTTTTATTCTGTCTTAATCCCAATATCTCATCCATGCATAGAAAGCCCCAAACTCTCACAATGATGTGTTAGTAAAATGGGGACCCCCAAGAGCCTAAGATGTGAACCCAATTTCAGGAACACTGTGTTGCTCAAGGTGGATGCTCTCCCGCCATCTTAAGACTCATCCAAACCAAACCTCAATTTCCAGTGCAAAGAAATAACACAACCTGGTATCTGGTGGGCTGATACTCAGCAGTCCAAGTGCCCAAACAAACTTCCAAAGTTGGAAGAGCTACCCTGTGGGGTTGAGGCATAAAGTGTTTTGATTTTGAATTTGTTTGTACTGTGACTCACTCAAATAAATGTAGGGCAGCTTACAAATACACATGCATCACAACAGTATAATTAACTATTGGTTTTTAAAGCTATAATTGTACTTTCATGAATACAAACTAAAATTTTTTATATACTTATTTAACCTAAAATTGAAAAAAAAATCAAACTTTTTAGCAGTCACAAGTGATGGTAAAAGTATTATCTGGAGCATCTAGATATTTGTGAGAAAATTTTCTTGCATGTATTTAAAACATACAGCTTTCTCTCCCCTCAACTGCATCCATGGGGCCACATCAACCCTTGAGTGAACAATAACCCAACTTGGCCCGGGGCTTACAAAATTCCAAGTTTACAGAAAAAACACTCACAAAAATCCACAGATAATCAAGCTTTAAAAGAAATATAAGCATATATAAGATTGGTGTGATGTTCATCCTCATTATATTCCTGAGCAGTACCTGCCTTCTGTCAATGCTCCTTGTATCATTAAAAAGACAACCAGGTGGAGATTAAAGTCCCAAGTGATTATTTCCATCTGTTTCATAAGAATTTCAGAAGACTGCCATTATGCTGATGCTCCAACTCCTTCTTCCCTAGACTGACACCATGATATGGCTTCACTGCCCTGCCACACTCCACCCCCAGGAAAGAATAAATCACAGAGCTTATCTCTCACCTATTCATCTCCAGTGATGGTTCTCAAGCCCTGATTTGTTCTTGTCAGGCAACAGCCCAAGTGACTACCCTGCAACCCCTGACAAATGACAAGATGCTTCCAAGGACCCTCCAGAGGGACATATGAAGACAGCTTCCATTCACTACATTGGCAGTGAAGCTAAAATCTTGCAACCCATTGGTTGAAGTTCTAAAGTTATCCGAGAGGAAACATTAAGGACTATACTTTTAAAAATTAAATGATGCTGTAGGAAACTGCATTACTAAAACTCAGAGAAATGAGATGGAACAGTAATGCTTTATCAGCCCCCATGGCTCAGAGGGTCAAGCCATAACCTTCACCTGGCTCACCAGATCCTCCAGCCTGGCTTCTCTATACCCCTACCTTCTACTCTCTGATCCGGGGTCCTGAGTTACACCATTTCTCCCTTGAACATTTGCTCGTGATGTTTCTGCTGCCTGGAGTAAATTGCCTCATTGACCCTACCAAAACCTACTCCCCAAGCCTGCTTAATCCCTCCTCATAGGTCAGACTGAAGTCAAAATACCTCCTCTCCTGAAGAAAATAGTCCTTAACCACCACCTCCCCTGCTCCCCAGCCCCAGGACGGCTTGAGACCCACTTTATATGGCCTGGCAGTGGTCTATATTTCTCCTTCTTAGCACACTTGTGCCCACTGGCTCAACTTCTGAGTTGTCACTGAATTGTAAGCTCTGTGTGGTCAGGCAACTCTAGATCGTGGTCAGCACTTTATCCCCAGAGCCTAGGCAGGTATGTGGACACAGCAACATGTTCTTTAAATCTGGGTGCAAAAGAGAAATGAGGGCAGGTCCAAGTGTTTCAGGGTTTGGATACTGTTCCCAGCTCACCTCTACAGTCAGGGGATCAGGGTAAAAAGGGGGAAGCTTCTAAAGCAGGGCAAGGGGAGCCACAGAACCACTCTAAACTCAGAACACCCTGGCTACACTTGGCCCTGGCCTTTCCCCAGACTTCTCCAGCCCCTCATCTGTATGCAGTCAACACCTATATATGGGGTTCTTTGAAATCCATGACCTTGGCAAGGTTGTCTGTGTCATTGTTTCTTCATCTGTGAAATGAGGGTAATAACGGTAAGAGTGAAAAACTCACTAGGTGCTCATAGCTAGGGTGGAAAAAGCTTTTTCATACAAAGATGAGGATATATAATAGTAAAAGGTTTGTTTTACTTTCTTAGAAGGGGGGAGAGAGAGAGAGGGAGAAGGGGAGAGGGGGGAGAGAGAGAGAGAGAGAGAGGGGAAAGAGAGGGAGAAGGGCAATGGTGCGATACCCCAAAGAAAGAGAAGGGATGTGCCTGCCCTGAGGCCGAGAGGCTTGCAGTTTTATGGGGACCAAGAGAAAGGAAAAATAAATGGTGATTGCTGTCAGTTGATAACAGAAGTGGCTGTGAGATATCAAAGAATTGGCTTCTCCCCTTTTCCTTGGAGATAGGCTTATTGCTGGGGATGTGATCTTGGCTCTGATTTTGCCCTTGAGATATGGTTTTGGGCAGGAACAGCCTGAAGCTCAGACACCACCACTGTCCTGCCCATTCAGTCAGGAACTCTTCAAGGCTATAAAAGCAACCCCTCAAAGGGGAATGTAAAAGAGAAAGATTTACATTTCCTTTCTGTCTGCTCAGCTATTTTCAGATGTTATGAAAAACAGAACCCTGCAGGGTGCCTGTTAGCAAGAAAGCTCATATGATTGATCTTAGCCATTACTGAGAGACAGTGGGTTAGATATTTTTTTCTTGGTTAGCAAGGCTGTCCTATCATTTCCCCCTTTCTTTGTTTAAAATTAAAATTTCTATTTTAATGAACTCAGAAACTGGGAAATTGGACAGAGTTCTCTTCTGTATCTGTTTCCTGCTGGCCTGGGATGTAGAGATGTCCCTATGGAGACAATTCATTTGGATCACTAATGGGGAAGGATTGAAAATGAATAGTCTTAAAAGCAAGATTGGAGGCAGAATGGTTGTTTTGCTGGAGAGAAACTGCTATAGTTTGAATTTGGTTTTGTATGAATGTTGTCAGATAGAACACAGGGTCTGAAAATGAGTAGCAAAGGCAGAACCACTAGGGGCCCTCGGAGGGGTGTTAGGAAAGAAAACTGAGGCCATACTTGTCAAGAATAGTTTACAGTTTTGAGAAGTCAGAGGGCCTCCTGGACTGTAGGCAATAGATATGTTATAGAGTATCTGCAGTGAGGATATGGAAAGTAAGGTTATTATTATTAGAGTTCCCAGCATGGGCAAAGGACTGACCAGTCTGGTATGTAAGCTGGGCTGTGGCGACATTGGTAGAATGACAAGAGAAGTATAAAGAGGGGGAAAGGGGCAATAAGAAGCCATATATACAACAGCATATTATTAAAGCTCACAGTTCTGAGTGAATTGGAGTCTGGTATCGAGGATGGGCTGTCAGGTGTAGGTCGGTGGGTTTACAGGGAGCTCACAGTGGGAGGAAGTAGGATTCTTGGGAGGATCCAGGACAAAATTCCCAGAAGCTTAGCTGGAATGGGAATAGTGAGGATTATTTAAAAAGGATTTCTTTTTACCAAGGTTGAAGGGGGGCCAGTTTGTCCTGGGAAATCCTTGAGTAAAATTCAGTCTCTAGTCTGTAAATATTGCTGTCCCTCTAAGAAGTTGTCAAGTGAGTTTTACTGCTGGCAGGTAGTTATCAAGTGGGGTTTAGATCATTTTTTCTTGTTAGCAAGGCCGTCCTTCAATAACAATACCTATTGGATGACACAGTTTTGCAGATTCAAGGGGTTAATAGCTGAAACGTGCACAGCACCATGCCTGACACAAAGTAGGCACTGAACACATTAGGATTTATTATTTATGTGTGTGTTTGTTGATGGTGAGTCTTACTCACTAAACTAACCTATGAGTTCACTGAAGGGCAAGACTGTGTTTGTACTGCCAACAGAGTGCCTGGAACCACTCCCCCTCCCTTCTACTCTGGGCCTAAATCCCCTCACTGGTGTAATCTAACTGTCCACCTAATTCTTACCTGCTCACATGCAGCCAAGCTTGACTGGACACAACACACAACGTAGTCCCACAGTCTTAATTTGAATATATGACCCTGAACCTCACATAGGTTTTATTTTTTCTTTTAGCATATTATGGGGGTACAAATATTACAGTTATGAATATTGCCCATGCCCCCTCCCCTGTTGAGGCAGAGCTTCAAGCGTGACCATCCCTCAAACGTTGCACATCTCACTCATTATGTTTGTATATACCTATCCCCTCCTCCACGCTCCCACCCGCCCGACACCTGATAAATGTTATTCCTATATGTCCACTTACATGTTGATCCGTTAATACCATTTTGTTGATGAGTACATGTGGTGCTTGTTTTCCCATTCTTTGGATACTTCACATAATAGTATCGGTTCCAGCTCTATCCAGGAAAATAAAAGAGGTGCTAAATCACCACTGTTTCTAAAAGCTGAATAGTACTCCATGGAATACATATACGACATTTTATTAATCCAATCATGTATTGATGGGCACCTGGGATGTTTCCACAACTTTGGAATTGTGAACTGTGCTGCTATAAACATTCGGGGACAGGTGTCTTTTTCAAAGAGTGACTTTTGTTCTTTTGGGTATATGCCCAGTAACAGGATTGCTGGATCAAATGGGAGATCTACTTGTATCGCTTTAAGGTATCTCCATATTGCTTTCCACAGAACCTAAAATAGTTGGCAGTTCCACCAGCAGTGTAGGAGTGTTCCTATCTCTCCGAAACCACGCAAACATTTATTGTTTGGGGACTTTTTGATAAAGGTCATTCTTACTGGAGATAAGTGATATCTCATTGCAGTTTTGATTTGCATTTCCCTGATGATTAGAGATGTTGAGCATTTTTTCATATGTTTGTTAGACATTATTCTGTCTTCTTTTGAAAAATTTCTGTTCATGTCCTTTGCCCACTTTTTGATAGGGTTGTTTGATTTTTCCTTGCAAATTTTCCAGAGTTCTAAATAAATTCTAGTTATCAGCCGTTTATTGGATGTGTAGCTTGCTAAAATCTTCACCCATTCTGTGGGTTGTCTGTTTGCTCTCTTGACAGTTTCTTTGGCTGTGCAGAAGCTTTTTTAATTTGATAAGGTCCCATTTATTTATTTTTGTTGCTGCTGTGATTGCCTTTGGGGTCTTCTTCATAAATTCTTTGCCTAGGCCAATGTCTAGAAGAGTATTTCCAACGTTTTCCTCTAGAATTCTAATAGTTTCACACCTAAGGTTCAAGTCAGTTACCCAGCGT
Organism: Cheirogaleus medius; assembly: GCA_008086735.1. Taxonomy (NCBI): domain Eukaryota; kingdom Metazoa; phylum Chordata; class Mammalia; order Primates; family Cheirogaleidae; genus Cheirogaleus; species Cheirogaleus medius. The sequence goes on along the minus strand of VBSM01002350.1, from coordinate 59,805 downwards.
GAGTTGATTTTTGTGAGAGATGAAAGGTGTGGGTCATGTTTCAGTCTTCTACATGTGGCTACCCAGTTTCCCCAGCACCATTTATTAAATAAGGATTCTTTTCCCCAGTGTATGTTTTTGTCTGCTTTGTCGAAGGTTAGGTGGCTATATGAGGATGGTTTCATATTTGTGTTCTCTGTTCTGTTCCACTGGTCAATGTCCCTGTTATTGTGCCAATCCAAAGATATTTTAATTACTGTAGCCTTGTAGTATAGTTTGAAGTCTGGTGAATTGATACCTCCTATTTTGTTTTTATTGCCTAGGATTGATTTTGCTATACGGGTAAAGCAAAATCTGGTTCCATGCGAAGCATAAAATTATTTTTTCTATGTCTGTGAAAAATGATGATGGTATTTTAATAGGGATTGCATTGACTCTGTAGGTCACTTTGGGTAGTATACACATTTTAGCAATGTTGATTCTGCCGAACCATGAGCATGGTGTATTCTTCCACCTGTTTACATCCTCTGCTATTTCCTTCTTCAGTGTTTCATAGTTCTCCCTGTAGAGGTCTTTTACCGCCTTGGTTAAATATATTCCTAGGTACTTTCTCTTCTTTGTGGTTACTTTGAAGGGAATTGAGTCTTTGATTTGGTTTTGCTTTTACTGTTGTTGGCGCATATGAATGCCTCTGATTTCTGTGTATTGATTTGTATCCTGAGATTTTACCAAATGCATTTATGAATTCAAGGAGTCTCTTGGTTGAATCCTTGGGATTTTCTAGGTATAATATCATGTCATCAGCAAAGAGTGAGAGTTTGATCTCTTCCACTCCCACTTGGACGCCCTTAATTCCGCTCTCTTGTATGATTGCTGTAGCAAGGACTTCCAGCACTATGTTGAATAGAAGTGGAGATAGTGGGCAAACTTGTCTTGTTCCAGTTCTAAGTGGGAATGCTTTCAATTTTCCCCCATTCAGTATGATATTGGCTGTAGGTTTGTCATATACGGCTTGTATCATTTTTAGGTAAGCCCCATCTATGCCTATTTT
>VBSM01002350.1:37247-58675 GCA_008086735.1 Cheirogaleus medius | reverse complement strand
CTTCCTGGTTGAGCCTAAGGAGGCTGTATGTTTCTAAGAAATTGTCCATTTCCTTCACATTTTCCAGTTCATGTGCATAGAGGTTTTTGTAGTATTCATAATTTATATCTTGTATCTCCGTGTAATTTCTCCTTTATTGTTCCTGATGGAGCTTATTAGAGATTTTTCTTTTCTACTTTTCATTAGTCTAGCCCAAAGTGTGTCAATCTTATTTATTTTTTCAGAAAACCAACTTTTTGTTTTATTAATCTTCCGTATAGTTTCCCTGTTGTCAATTTCTTTTTGTTCTGATTTTATCTTTATGATTTCACTTATTCTGCTGGGTTTGGGGTCAGTCTGTTCTTCATTTCCCAGCTCTTTGAGATGATTCATTAGGTTATCTATTTGTGATCTTTTCGACTTTTGGATATAAGCATTTATAGATATAAACTTTCCTCTCAGGACTGCTTTAACTGTGTCCCACAGTATTTGATAACTTGTGTCTCCTTTGTCATTTAGTTCAAAGAATCTTTTTATTTCCTTCTTGATTTCCTCATTTATGAAGTAATCATTCAGCAGAAGGTTGTTTAGTTTCCATGACTTTGTGTAGAAATGAGAGTTCCTGTTAGGGTTGATTTCTAAATTTATTCCATTGTGATCTGAAAAGATACATGGTATAATTTCTATTTTTTAAAATTGTTTGAGACATGCTTTGTGTCCTAGGATATGGTCAGTCTTAGAGAATGACCCATGAGCTGATGAGAAGAATGTATATTCAGTGGTTTTGGGGGAGAATGTCCTGTAAATGTCAGTCGGGCCCATTTGTTCTAGAGTTCTGTTTAAGTCCATTATTTCTTTGTTGATTTTCTGTTTGGAGGATCTGTCCTGTGCTGTCAGTGGGGTGTTAAAGTCTCCGACTATTATGGTGTTGTTGTTTATCCATTTGTTTAGATCAAGTAGAGTTTCCTTTATAGATCTGGGTGCACCTAGGTTGGGTGCATATATATTTAGAATTGTTATGTATTCTTGTTGAACTGTACCCTTCACCATTATATAGTGACCTTTTTTGTCTTTTATTACTTTTGTTGATTTAAAAACTAAGTTATCTGTAATCAGCACCGCCACGCCAGCTTTCTTTTGGCTTCTGTTTGCTTGAAATATTGTTCTCCACCCCTTTACCTTTAGTCTAACTGCATCCTTGCAGGTTAGATATGTTTCCTGAAGGCAGCAGATAATCGGCTTGTATTTTTTTATCCATTCGGCCAGCCTATGTCTCTTGAGTGGGAAGTTCAAGCCATTCACATTTATTGAGATAACTGATAGGTGGGGCAGATTTCTGTTCATTATGTTGGGTTGAACTTTGTTGCTTTCTTTTCTCTCTTGAACCGTTGCGGTATCTGGGCTTTGATCTTAAGCTATTGAGTAGATTTGCATTCGTGAGTGTATATTATGCTGGTCCATGTGTAACACTGGTTTGAGTACTTCTTGGAGGGCTGGTCTTTTCTTGGTGTATTCCCTCAGTCTTTGCTTATCTGAGAATGTCTTGATTTCTCCTTCTTATACAAAACTTAGTTTTTCAGGGAATAAGATTCTAGGCTGGGCATTATTCTGTTTCAGAAGATTGAGAAATGGGCCCCAGTCTCTCCTTGCTTGTCAAGTTTCAGTAGAGAAGTCTGGCGTTATTCGGATTGGCTTTCCTTTGTATATTACTTGCTTCTTTCGTCTTACAGCTCGTAGAAGAGCCTCTTTAGTTGATATTTTAGTCAGTCTGATGACTGCATATCATGACGTCTTCCAGTTTGCATTGAATCTCCCAGGGGTCCTTTGAGCTTCTTGAACTTGTATATTGAGATTTTCACCAAGGCCTGGGAAATTTTCCTCTATTATATCTTCAAATAGCTTATCCAACCCTTGAGTGTTTTCTTCTTCCCCTTTGGGTAACACTATAACCATCACATTAGGTTTCTTCACGTAATCCCACATCTCTTGTAAGCTTTGCTTTTTTCTCTTGTTTCTCTGCTCTATCTCTGTGCCTGATTTATTCAATTGGAAGGTGTCATCTTCAATCTCTGAGATTCTTTCTTCTGTTTGATCTACCCTGTTCTTGAGGCTTTCCACTGTGTTTTGTAGTTCCCTGAATTGATTCTTCATTTCCAGGAGTTCGGATAGAGTTTTCTTCATTATTTCAATTCGTTTAGTGAATTTTTGTTCGAGGTCCTGGAATCTTTTTGCATTTTCTTTGTGATGGTTATCCAGTTGTTTTTGCAAGTCGTTGAATTTTCTTACCATCCATGCTTGAAATTCTTCTTCTGTCATTTCATTGGTCTAATTTTGATTGCTGTCATTTCTAAGGGGCTGGTGTTCCTCTTTGGTGGTGTGCTTTCCATTTGGGTCTTCATATTTCCAGAGAACCTCAGCTGATTTCTTCCCATCTTGATCAGTTGTTGCTTCTTACTTTTAGATTTTTGTTCGAATAATGACATGCCCTGTTTAGTCTCTAAGCCAGTAGGTGGTGTTTGTGGGTGACATTCAACCACACCTTGTATGATGAGTCAGTAGATGCTGTAAAAGGGTGTGCAGAATGTCCTCCCTGTCAGTAGGTGGCACTTGCTCGGAATAGCAGGCTACACTGCTGTTTTTGGGTCCTGTTACCATCTCTTGTTCCTCTGGAGAGGGACACTAGTGCCTCCGGTGGTGGGTGGGGCCCTGGGACTTCCAGGTGTGTCCTTATTCTCCACTTCAGTGAGGGGTCTGGGAGTGAGTCTGGGCAGAGCTGGGTTGGGTAAGCCTGCCCTCAAGCACCACAAATGCTGTTAGCATGGGTCAAAGTGTTGTTCTCTGCTTCTGGGAAAAGCTGTCAGGGTGGGGCTGGAATGGCCCCACTCAGTCAAGAAGTCTGCCTGTGGGGGTGGGGTTGTCTGAGACCTGCAGTCTGGAGCAGGCCTGGTTCCTTTCCACCCTCTCCACTCCGTGGCTTCTCCTGGGCCTCTGCCAGCAGGCCAGATGTCACGCCACTGGGTCTCCCCTGGCTGTGATGCAGGCTGAGGTGTTCCCTGCACAGGGTTGCCACGTGGACTGGGCACACGGCCCCCCTTTGGGATGAGGGTTGCCCTCAAGCATGCTGATCTGCCCCTGAAGGCACACACACCTTAGTAGGCTCGTTCCGAATATCCCTTCTGTTTCCCGGGCAATGCTAGGCCTGGGTGCGCGGGATCTGGTCCACAGGTCTGACCTCTGGGCCCCGGAGTTCAATCCCTGACCCCACCAGGGAGTGGATTGCCAGTCCTAATTCCCCCACGGGGAGCCCTAGCTGGGTCGATGTCTCTCAGTCTCAGGGTCTGCCCAGTTCTCCTGGATTCACCAGGCCAGTGGCGCCTGGGAGGGCTGGCGGGTAGGGAGCTCCCCATCTGAGGTCCCCTCAGTCAGCTGTAGGGCCCCAAAAGGGAAGCTCCCATTTCCTGGAGATGCCTCTGGCTGGTGGCTATAGTGTCTCTCTTGGCAGCTGCGGATAGGGACGGGGAGGGGAGAGTGTAGCAATATGGTGCCTGCCGTGCGACTCAGGTCTGTGCACACGGAGGTGCCCCGAGGGAGTTGGGAGCCTGGTGCCGCATCCGCTACAGGCTTACCACTCACTGGCGGCGGCCATCTCTGGGCTGGTGTCTGAGGTCTCTCCAACCGCTGGGGAGCCCATCAGCAGTCCAAGATGCAAGGGAGGGGGAAGTTAACCGCTCCACCTACCCTTGCCGCTGGTCTCCAAGCTTCTGGGGAGGTCTCTTCTTCCAGTTCTCCTCTGCAACCTCATCCCATGGAGTCTCCCGTATTCTCCGGCACCCCTCCTTCTGACCCCCATCCGATGTATGGTCGTCTGCTTGCTTCTTTCTTCTAATTTCTTCTAGAAGGTGTCTTTTCTGCAGAGACACTCCGGCGGTATTTCTCGTCTGCCATCTTGCTCCACCCCTCTCTCACATAGGTTTTTCATTCTCTTGTGTGTGCATGTGTGTGAGCATGTGTGGCATAGGTATGTGATCTTTTAGGATGCACTGTATCACAAGGGACATACACACAGGCCATATTATGTCATTAGCTGTCAAGCAGAGCCTATAATTTTGTAAGGCTTTATATGGAGAGATGGTTTTACCAAATTTCCTGTCTGTCATAAAAGAGGTTTTGGTGGCCTCTGACATCCTGGGAAGTGATTTAGGCATGTCCCTCTGTAAGAGTAGATAGAGCTTGTGAAAACACGCTCATGGCACTGTACTTTTAGAATGGATTTGTTAATGTAGTTATCCTCTGCTGTAATATGCAGAATGTATCAAGTAAAAGTTATGGAAGCATTTTAATGGTTTTTCTTTTCCTACTTTAGGAAGCAAATCTCTGGTGGATACTGACTAGGATGTGTGTTTTCTCTCATTGTTAGTCTAGGGCATTTTTTTTAACTGAGATAAATTTACACACCTTAAAATTCACCTTTTACAGTGTATAATTCAGTATTTTTAATATATTCACAATTTTTGCAAACATATTCACTATCTAGTTCCAGAATGTTTCCATTGTTCCAACCAGAAACCCAGTTCCTATTAGAAGTCACTCCAAATTTCCCTCTCTCCCCTATTCCCTGGAAACCAGTAATCTACTTTCTATCTCTGTGGATTTGTCTATTCTGGGCATTACATATAAATGGAACTATATGATATGGGGCCTGTTGCATCTTGTTTCTTAGCATGATGTTTTCAAGGTTCATCCATGTTGTATTATAGCATATAGCAGTACTTCATTCTTTATATGGCTGAATAGTATTTCATTGTATGAATATATCACATTTTATTTATACATTTATCAGTTGAGGAACATATGGGTTGTTTTCACTTTTTGTAATACTGTGCATTATTAATAATAATCAAAAAGTGAAAACAATACATTACACATATGTTTACAATTCTCTTGAGTTACAATTCTCTAGGAGAGGGATTTCCAGGCCAGGTGGAAATTGTGTGATTAAATATTTGAGGAACTGCCAGACTTTTTTCCACAGAAGCTTCATCATTTTATATTCTCCATATGTACAAGGTCTCCAATTTTTCCACATCCTCACCAACATTTATTTTCTTTTTCTTTTCCGTTTATGTCTTTTTTTTTTTTATCATGGCCATCGTAGTGGATGTGAAGTGGTATCACATTGTGTATTTTATTTGCATTTCCCAAAAGACTCATGATGTCAAGCATCTTTTCATGTGCTTGTTGGTCATTGGTATATATTATTTGAAGAAATGTCTATTCAAGTCTTTTGCTCATTTTTGGTGCAATAATTCCCCTTTATCTATGAGGGATATATTTTAAGACCCTCAGGGAATGCCTAAAACCATGGATAGTACTGAACAATGCACCAATCTCTTTTTCCTTCTTCACAATTTCATGAACAGAATATTCATTCTCTCCATAGATCTTAGCAACCTCAACACAGGATTTTTTTTCATTCCTTATTAAGTGGAGAACTTTCACATTTTCACTTAATGGAAGCACTTTGTGGCTTCTCTTTGGTGTATCTAAACTGCCAGCATTATTACTCTTGCACTTTGGGGGCATTATAAGAAACGACAGTGAGCTAACACCATTTATGCTATCCTGGATTAAGCTTAAGCCCGTTATCCAAAGTGAAGCGACACAAGATATGGAAAAAGGGCTCCACGTCTACTCGCCATCAAATTGGTACTGACTGTTTAAAACTATGGTGCTCAAAGGGTGGTAGTGTACACCAGGGTTTCAGGAGGCGGGGCAAGACCCACATCATAGAGATGTGGAGAGCATTGTGGTGGGGGAAGGGCATACCTCTAACCCTTCTTAGGGAGAGGCAAAGTTATACAATGTATCCAAAGTATAAAAAAAAATATTTTGTTGGATGGAGGGCAGGCGGGAGGGAGGTGCCGTGCGCGCCACCTGGGGATTGGACTTGCTTGAAGCTCTGGCATGTGGGGGGGGAGGGGTGGTAGGGGCAATGTATGTAACCCTAACAATATTTGTACCCCCATTATATGATGAAATAAAAAAATAAATAAAATAAATAAATAAATAAAATAAGAGTTACTTGAACACAAGCACTGCAATACCACAATAGTCAATCTGATAACTGAGACAGCTACTAAGTGACTAATAGGCAGGTAGCGTGTGCAGCATGGATATACTGGATAAAGTTATGATTCACATCCCAGGAGAGATAGAGCAGGATGGCACAAGATTTCATTATGCTACTCAGAAAGGTGTGCAATTTAAAACTTAAGAATTGTTTATTGTTTGAATTTTCCATTTAATATTCTTGGACTGAAGTTGATCTTGGTAACTGAAACAGTAGAAAGCAAAACCACAGATGGGGGAGTATTACTGTATTTTGATTATTGAGTTTTAAGAGTTCTTTATATATTCTGGATACCAGACACTTACCAGATACATAATTTGAAAATATTTTCTCCTATTCTGTAAATTGTCTTTTCACTTTCTTGATAGTGTCTTTTGGTGCAGATAAAGTTTTTAAGATTGTTGAAGTCTAATTTATCTATTTTTTTTTCCTTTTGTTGCTTATGCTGGTGATGTCATAACTAAGAAACTATTGCTAACCCATGGTTGTGAAGATTTATGTCTGTGTTTTCTTCTAAGAGTTTCACAGTTTTAGCTCTTACATTTAAGGTTTTCAACCAGTTTGTATTGATTTTTATAAATGATGTGAGGTAGGGGCCTAATTTAATTATTATATTTTGCATGTGGATATTCAGTTGAAAAGAATTATTTCCCCACTGAATGGGTTTATTTTTGAAATCGCAATTCTATTCCATTGATCTATATCTATCTTTATGCCATCACCAAGTAATTTTCTTGATTATGGTGATTTGTAGTAAGTTTGAAATTGAAAAGTGTGTGTTGTCCAACTTTCTTCTTCTTTTTCAAGATTGTTTTGACTATTCTTGCATCTCCATATGAATTTTGGGATTGGCTTGTCCATTTCTGCCAAAAATCTAGTTGGAATTTTGATAAGGATGGCACTGAATCTATAGATCAATTTGGGGAGTGTCTTAGCCTGTTTGTGCTGCAATAACAAAATAGGTGAAATTGGCTAATTTATAAACAATAGGAATTTATGTTCTCACAGTTCTGCATGCTGGCAAATCCAAGATCAAGTCACTGGTAGGTTTCGTTGTCTGCTGAGGGTTGCTCTCTGCTTCCAAGATGGTACCTTGTTGTTGCATTCTTCAGAGGAAGGAACACTGTGTCCTCACATGTTGGAAGGCAGAAAGGCAAGCTAGTCAAATACTGCATGAAGCGTCTTTTGTAAGGGTCTTTCTCCCATTCATGAAGGAAGGAACCCTCATGAGCTAATCACCTCTTAAGGGTCCCACCTCTCAAAACAAACACATTGGCCATTGAGTTTCAACACTTGAATTTTAGAGAGGACACATTCAAACCACAGCAGGGAGTATTGACATGTTAACAATATTAAATCTTCCAATCCATAAACACAGATGTCTTTCCATTTATTTAGGTCTTCTTTTATTTCTTTCAAACATGTTTCATGGTTTTCGGAGTATAAGTTTTGCACTTCTCTTATTAAATTTATTTCTAAGTATTTTATTCTTTTTGATTTTAAAAATGGAATTGTTTATTAACTTCATGTTCAGATTGTTCATTGGTAATATATAGAAATGCAATTTATTTTTGTATTTGGATCTTGTATGCTGCAACATTGCTGAACTCATTTATTTGCTATAATAGTTTTTTTTTTTTAATAATCTTTAGGGTTTTCTCTATATAAGATCATGTCATCTGCAAATGGAGATAGTTTTACTTCTTCACTTCTATCCTGTATAGTTTATAATTCTTTTTCTTGCCTAATTTCCCTGGAAAAACCTCCAATACAGTGTTGAATAGAAGGCCCCACCACTTAATACTAACACAGTGGCCATTAAGTTTCAACACCTAAATTTTAGAGGGGACACGTTCAAGCCAAGAGTGGACATCCTTGTCTTATTCAAATTGACAAGAGTGGACATCCTTGTCTTGTTCTTTATCTTGGTGGTGGGATGGGGACTTTCAATTTTTCACCCTAAGTATGAAGTTATCTGTGGGTGTTCCACAGATGCATGCGCTTTATTAGTTTGAGAAAGTTACCTTCACATTAGTTTCCTTTGGCTGCTATAACAAATTACCACAAACCTTGTGGCTTTAAACAACATAAATCTATTTTCTTACAGTTCTAGAGGTCAGAAATTTGAGATCTGTATCACTAGGTTGAAGGCGAGGTGTTGGCAGGATAGAACTCCCTCCAGAGGCAGGATAGAACTCCCTCCAGAGGCTCTAAAGAAGGATTTATTCTTTCTTTTCCAGCTTCTGGTGGCCCCTGGCATTCCTTAGCTTGTGGCTGCATCACTCTAATCTTTAAGACCAACATCTTTAAATCTCTCTCTTTCCATCTTTACATGGCCTTCTCCTCCTGTGTATATGTCAAATCTCCCTCTGATAAAAATAAATCTGATTGCATTTAGGGCTCACTTAGATAATCAAGGATAATCTTCCCATCCAAGATTCTAAAATTAATGACATCTGTGAATGATTTGCTGTATAGGGTAGTACTCACAAGTTCTAGGGTTCAGACGTTGATATATTTTTGGAGTCATGTTTCAGCCTACCTTACCTTCTATTCCTAGTTTGTTGAATGCTTTTCTTTATAATGAAATGGTGTTGGATTTTGTCAAACACTTCTTCTGTGTCTTTTAAGATGATCACATTTTTTTCCATTTATTCCATTGATACGTATTGCATTAATTGATTTTTGCCTGTTGAAACAATCTTCATTCCTGGGATGAATCCCATTTGGTTATGGTGCATAACTTTTATACATTATTGGATTCAGTCTGATACTATCTTGTTGAGCATTTTTGCATTTATATTCACAAGAAATATTGTTCTGTACTTTAATTGTGATATCTTTGTCTGGGTTTGGTACCAGTGTAATACTGACCTCACAGAATGAGTTAGAAAATATTCCCCCCTTATCTATTTCTTTCAATATTTGATAGGATTATATGGTTGAGGCATTTCTTTGTTAGAAGTGTTTTGATTGCTAATGCAATGTCTTTACATGTTATAGATCTATTCTGATTTTCTATTTCTTTTGGAGTAAGTTTTCTTAATTTGTATCTTTGTAATTTATCTATTTCATCTATCTTATCTAATGCATGTGTGTGTTGCTCATAGAACTTCCTTATAATTCCTCGTTTACCTGTAAGGTCCTCTCTTTTAGGTCTGATTCTGACAATTTTTGCCAGTTTTGTCATTGCGTTTGCAAAGAAGAAAATATTAAGTTCTTATTCTGGCATTTTTGCTGATGTCATTCCTTGGGAAGTTTTTAGATGTCTTTGTAAGGCCTTTTACCATTGTTTGTAGCCCTTATTATGAGATTTATTACAATGGTTTCAGGTGAATAATAAATTATGAATTTAAACTCTGTTTGAATTTGAATCATCAAATTTTTTACAGGACAATGTCTAAATTATGTATCATTTCTTGGACATTGAAATAAACATGACCTTGAAAACTCACTGCTGGAAGTATCCAGATGGACATACTGTGATCTGTGACGTCAAATTGACTATTCACAAAGCAGGCAGTAAATGTATTGCTAAGGATCCAGTGGGGCTTTACCTAACACTTTTATAAGCAGAATTATATACTTCTTAGCTCAGAAAGGTTTTGATAAAAGGAGAATTGTCATAGGTTGAACTGCTTTTGTGTGATTGGGGTTGTGAAACCAGACAGAGCTTCCAGGGGAAGAGCAGAGGGTGACAGACAAATGTCTGTCCCAGGGATGGCTGAAGGCTTGGTGGGGGGGCAGTACTCAGTCACGGGGCAGTCAATCAACAGCCAGATCATGGACTTTGGTAGTCACTCCCAAGTATTTTAAGATAAGGACTCAAAGTAGGGAAGAATGTGGGCATGGGAAGATGGGACAGAGACCCAGGTCTTAGAGCAGGTGTAGGTGGCAGGACCCTATACCCAAATAAGAAGTTTGAAGGGAGCCTGTTACCTAGGACATGAGTCAGCAAAGGGGAAATAGGAGGTGGGCTCGATTTTCACTAAAGCCCTGAGATAGAAGCTCCATGTTCCTTAAATTGGTCCTAACTCTGACCATTGGTCTGATAGGGCAAAAACAGGGTAATATAGCCCCAACTGTGCAGGCTTTAGGGTTCCAGGGCAGAGAGCATCATTACCTATACTTCTGCCAAGTTTGATTTTGTGGATCCCAATTTCTACTGATGGATTCAGAAGTCCTGGATCCTCGTGATGTGCTCTAAGTTATATTATGCTAAGACCTTAGAGAATTTTCCCGCTCCTCTCACTCACAGTTATCTCTTTAGGGCCTTCCTAGTGTGCGAAAAGCCCCATAAGCAGAAATGTGCTGTCGTGTGTGTATGGTGGGGAAGTCTTGTGGCATCTAGTACTTGGCATTTTGTTGTCCAAAAGAAAACATGTTATTGATGGCAGAGCCTGGACAGGTTTTATTTGTCTAATCATCACAGCCTCCTATAATCCTGTGTATTTCACTCATAGCCATGAACTATAAAAGGCATGGAAGGTATCACTCAGTAGCAGCCTAGAATTTGTTAAAGGCTAGATTTCAGTGATGGATTTTCTGGTTTTAGAGGCCAGTGATACCAAAGGATGCATACTTCAGATGGAAAAATTCTCCAGTCACCCATACACCTGATTCAAAGAGCTATAACTAGTAAACAAAGTGAATTTATGAACAGAAATGACCCAATCAAAAATGTATTTACATTAGAGATACCAAAAATGGTGACTGGACCAAGTGTAATGGTAAGGTTGATATGCGTGAGACAAGTAGAGCTGTCTGTGTTATGCATACCCACTATGCCTCAGTCTCCCCTCACACTATTGCATGGGTGTGGGTGGTGCAATTTTCACTTTGACTATTGGTACACTTCCCCCAGGCTGGGTTGGTTGTCCCTTCTTGATACTCTCAAAATACCTTAGGTGTTTCTATCTCACTGTACTTAACTCAGTGTTTTTGATGATCTATTTGTGTGTCTCCTTCCCCCAATCAGACTTTGACTTCCTCAATTGTAGAAAAATCCTATTTGTTTTTATATCTGCAGCACCCAGCACAGCGCCTGGTGCACAGGCAGTATCAGGAAATATGAACTGAACTGAACTGAATGAAGAATTGAGCAGATGACAAACTTGGCTCATCCATGGCCCCCTATGGTAAAAACAGACCAAACCCTCAAGGAACTCCCAGAGCAATGGGGCCTACAATGAGGCAACTAGAAAGGCACCCAGGAAGAGACAGAGGAGATGCTATAGGGGGCCAGCTGATCACATCATGTGTAATGGACTACTGGTGCCTCTGGATAAAGCCCCATCCAGGTCATGTCTGGCCAGGGAAATACAGGTATGCCAGCCACAGGATCCTAGAGGGTCCTGGCAGCTAAGGGTAGAGCTTATCCCAGAAAAGTGGTGGATAGGTTACCCTATACTTCTATTAAGTTTTGATAGAGTGCTTTGTGACATCTGAGGCTGTATTGTGGCTCAGAAATACCAAGTAGAACTTGAGTTTCTCCTTCTTTCTCTCCCAGACTACAGGCTTGTAAATATTCTATTAAAGGACATTCTGATTGTTTTTCTTGGTTTTTAAAAAAATATTTAACTGACTTCAGTTACTTGCTAGCTTACAGTTGCTTACAATCTTTTTGTTGAATAAGTTGCAAATACTAAATAATCTAGTAGTTTGATTTGAATTCAAGGTGCCTGTGATCTTTGTCTTTGTGCTTCCAACAAACATAAAGAAAATGGATGTGATGTTTAATTTTAGGTGCCAACTTAAATGGACTTATAAATGCCTAGGGAACTTGTAAACTATCAGTTCTGGATGTCTCTGTAAGGGTGTTTCCAGAGGATATTGGCATGGAAATTGGTGGATTGAGTGGGGAAGATCTGCCCTCAATGTGGGCAGGTACCATCCAAATAGCTGGGAGCCTGTATAGAACAAAACAAAACAAAACAAAAAGGCAGAAAAAATGATTTCACTTTTCTCTTTCTCCTGGAGCTGGGACACTCTTCTTCTTCCCTGGGACATCAGAACATCAGGCAATGCATAGAAGCTTTCCAGCCTTTGGAATCTAGGACTTACACCAATGCTCTCCTCTTCCAGTTCTCAGGCCTTCAGCCTCAGACTGAGGCCATCACCTTCCCTGGTTCTAAGGCTTTTGTACTCGGATTGAGCCATACTACCAACATCAAAAGATTTCCAGCTTGTGGACTAGCTATCATGGGTCTCCTTAGCCACCATAATTGCATGAGCCAATCCCCTAATAAATCTCCTCTTATCTATTTGTCTATCTATCTATCTCCTATTGGTTCTGCCTCTTTGGAGAACACTAAATAATACAGATTTTGGTATTAGAAGTAGGGTTGTTACCATAACCAATACCTGAAAATGTGGAAGTGGCTTTGGAACTGGGTAATGGGTGGAGACTGGAAGAATTTGGAGGAGCAGGCTAGAAAAAGCCTAGATTGCCATGAATGCCATGTTAAGGGCAATTCTGGTGAGAGTCAAGAAGAAGATAAGAGCTGTAGGGAGAGCCTAAATCTCTTCCTAGAGATTACTTAAGTGGTTGTAATTAGAATATTTGGAGAAATATGTACAATAAAGGCCATTCTGATGAAGTCTCAGTTGGAAATGAAGAGTATGTCATTGGAAATTGGAGTAAAGGTCATTCTTGGCATAAATTGACAATGAACTTGGCTGAATTGTGTCCATGTCCTAGGGCTTTATCAAAGGTGGAATTTAAGAGTGATGAACTAGGATGCCTGGTAGAAGAAATTTCTAAGCAAAATATTGAAGGAGCTGCATGGCTACTTTTAACTGCTTATAGTAAGATGTGAGAGGAAATGAATGATTTAAGGACGAAACTTATAATGAAAAGGGAAACAGAGTGGAAAGATTTGGAAAATTTGCAGCCTGGCCATGCAAAGAGTGAAAAAGCATCTTTAAAAGAATATACCAAAGGTGTGACCAAGAAACTGTTTGCTAAAGAGATTAGTACAGATAGAAGAAGGCCAAGTGCTACTTAATCAGAACAATGAGAGAAGGACCCTGAAGGCATTTCAGAGATCTTTAAGGCAAGCTCAGAACTTGAGGGCAACATTTCAAGAGAGGTGCTCACATAAACTCAGCATTCACTGCCCAGAGACATCTCGGGACTCTTCTCCCCGCGTTCTAGTGCAGTGTTCCTTGGCCTCCTCAGCTGTGGCTCAAGTGGGCCCCAGTGAGGGTCAAGCCATCACTCTGGAGGTAGCAAACAGTAAACCTTGGTGGCATTCAAGTGGTGCTGGCTTTGCAGATGTGCAGAATACATGAGCTGCGGGGCCATGGCAGCCTCCACCTAGATTTCGAAAGATGTATCGAATGCTCTATGGGCCCAGGCAGAGACTCTCCATGGGACAGAGCTGCCACAGAAAGGCTTCACCAGGGTGATGCCTAGTGGAGTCATGTGAGCAAGGCCACCACAAAGAGTGCTCACTAGGGTAATACCTACTGGAGCTATGGGAGCAGGGCTGCCTCTGAGCTCCAACAACTGTAGAGCTACCAGTGTGTAACTCCAGCCTGGGAGAGCTGCAGTCATGTGACTCAAACCCATGAGAGCTGCTGGGTGGACTGGGCCCAGCAAAGCCATAGGGGTGGGGCTACTGAGACCTTGGGGACCCAATCCCTACCCTAGTGTGTCCAGAAGGTGGGACATGAAGTCAAGGGAGATTATTCTGGAAATTTAAGATTTAATGTTTTCCCTATTGGATTTTGGACTTACTTGGGAACAGTTACTTCCCTCCCCCTTTTCTTACCTATTTCTTCCTTTGGAATGGGAATATATATCTTGTGCCTGTCCCATCATTGTATTTTGGAAGTAGATAACTAATTTGACTTCACAGGCTCACAACTGGAGGGGAATTTGTACCTTGACTCTCACTCATATCTGATTTAGATGAGACTCTGGACTTTGGACTTTTGAGTTGATGCTGGAACAAGTGAAGACTGTTAGGACTATTGGGGGGAAATGATTATATTTTGCATGTGGGAAGGACGTGAATTTGGGGGGCCAGGGGTGGAATGCTATGGTTTGAGTGTTTGCTCCAAAGTTCATATGTTGAAAACTTAATCTAAAGTGCAACAGTGTTGAAAGGTGGGACCTTTAAGAGATGATTAGGTCATAGATTAATTTCATTATCACAGGAGTGTGTTAGTTATTGCAGGAGTGAGTTCCTGATAAAAGGATGAGTTTGGCCCTCTTAGCCCTCTCTTGCTCACTCTTTTGCCCTTTCACCTTCTGCCATGGTATGGCAGAGCAAGAAGGCCCTCCCCAGATACAGCCCCTTGATCTTGGACTTCCCAGCTTCCAAAAACACTTCTATTGTTTATAAACTACCCAGTCTAGGGTATTCTCTTATAGCAGCACAGAATGGACTAAGACAGTGGGTAAAGGGAATTAACATCTAGGTTGGAGTTGTCAGAAGTAGTCCCCAAAACATCTGCTTGATTTTCAAGAAAGATATCATCAAACAAGTTTGGTTTGCTATGTCAAATTTCATAATGATTTTATAAATTTTTTTTCTTTTCTTTTCTTTTTTTTTTTTTTTTTGATCGAAAGAAAACAAATCTTGCTGAACCATGTTTACCTCATCGTAATAACGTTTTCTCCAGGGATTTCAGTTGGGTGCAGTGTTTAAGGAAGGGTCTGGGCAGCAGCAGGGCCATCAAAGCCTGGCTGGGTAGATGGCTAGCCAGTCCCAAAAAAGCCACAGCTTCAGAAAGGCAGGGATAATTGTTCCCTTTGAGAGTTTCTAGGCTATGATTTCTGAAACTGAGCCATATGTCATAATTACTTCAAGAGCATCTCAAGGGTGCAGATTCCTGTGTGTCATCTCCCATGATCATGGGGATGTGGTAGTGCAATGTGTGGGCTGGAAGCCAGGGCTCTATGCAGTATTGAGATGTATGAGGCCAGCTCCTCTCATTTTCAAATGGAAAAACTGAGCTCCAAGAAAGCAAGAGAAGTAAAATTGTTTGATTACTTACATTAACTGCATAATTTTCTATTATTCTCCTCTTTAATTCCCCTCAGTGGTCCTACAAGGCAGTTTAAAATAAAATGGAACTTGAAAGTCAGCTCAAGGAGGCTGAGGTGCTGGGTTTTGACTTGTCTCCATGCTAGAGAACTACCCAAGGCCATCTGCTCAACTGCCCTGAGCATCAATCTCTTCTCTTATAACTTAGAAGCAGCCATGTCACCATACAGAATTGTGGCAAAGATCTAGTGGACTCCCCCATGTACTGGGCATTGCTGAATGGGCTCCAATCTTCTCTTTCTCTGGCAACTGATTGTAGGGTACTACACATGAGGCCATAGGTTCATGTTGAGAGAGATAAGGCAGTGTAGCAGGAGTGAGAACCGTGGGTGTTTGGGCCACTTATTCATGTAGCTTACTTTGCCTTCAGGACCCACTAAGTCCCAGTTACATGCATACCACTTCCATTTGATGATGGGGAATTGCTGTGCATGTCCAGCTTTATAGCTTGGTGGGTCAGATAACATCCAGCTCATTATGGGCAGTTCAGGTCTCATGGTAACTTAGTGGCCCATGGTCAAGCATTCAGTTTCTACTAAGGCCCAGTAGCAGTACAAGAGCTATCTCTCAAAAGGAGAGTAATGCATCTGCAGATGATGGCAGGGCTTTGCTCCAAAATGCTAAGGGCCTCTGCTTCAATTCACCTATGGGGCCTGTCAAAGGCTCCAAACAATATCCTTGTCTGCCACTGACACTGCAAGTACCATTGGATCTGCATGACCTAAATGGCAGAGCAGCTTGTACAGCAGCCTGGACCTGTTATAGAGCCTTCTCCTGTTCTGGGCCCCACTCCAAACTAGAAGGTTTTGTGGGCCACTCAGCAAATGAACTAGAGTAAGACATCCAACAACAAATAAGGAATATATTGCCCACAAAATCCAAAAAGTACCTCTAGATGTTGTGTTTATTTCTTGGTTGTAGAAAGGACCAGATGCAACAACTTATCCTTTACCTCAGAAGGGATGTCTCAACATGCCCAACACCACTGGACCCCTAGAAATTTCACTGAGGTAGAAGGCCCCTGAATTTTAGTCAGATTTATTTTCCACCCTCTGACATAAAAATCTTTTTCAGTCCAGAATTGTTGCTACCTCTCACTTACTAGGTCCAATCAGCATAATGTTATCAATATAATGGATCATTATGATCTCTTGTGAAAAGGAAAGATGATTAAGATCCCTGCAAACTAAATTATGTCATGAGAGTTGATATACCCCTGAGGTAGGACAGTGAAGATATATTGCTGGCCTTGTAAGTGGAAAGAAAACACTTTGGTGGGCTTTATGGACAGAAAAAAGAATCTGTCTCATCAATAGGTACATACCAGATACCAAAGGATGTGTTAATTTGATCAAGCAATTAAACCACACCTGGTAGAGAAGCTGCAATTGGAGTCACTATTTGGTTAAACTTGTTATAATCCACTATCATTCTATAAGATCCATCTGTCTTCTTCACAGTCCAAATTAGGAGTGTAGAATGGGGATGTGGTGGGAATCACTAAACCTGCATCTTTTGAGTCCTTGAGGGTGGCACTAATCTTTGAGATTCTTTCTGGGATGCCATATTGCTTATTTTTAAAAAAATATTGTGTATATTTAAGGCATACAACATGATGTTATGGAATATATATAGATAGTAAAATGGTTACTATGGTGAAACAAATTAACATATCCATCAACTCACATAGTTATCTTTTTGTCACTAGAGCAGTTAAAATCTACTCATGTAGCAAAAATCCCAAATACAATATTATTAACTATAGTTCCAATGGTGTACATTAGATCTCTATATTGGTTCATCCTACACATCTGTTACTTTGTGTCTATTATTTTCCTAGGTATAGGCAGTTCTAATGGCTTCCACTTGGCCTTTCCCATCATAATAGCCCTCATTCCACAGGTCAGAGAACCAAGTGGAGATTCTGCCAGATGTTAATTATGTCTATTCAAATTATGCACTCTGGAACTGGGGAAATACCCACAGGATGGGTTCTAGAACCCACTTGACCCACTGTGAGATGGATCTGAGCAAAAGGTTCATTAATCTCCACAAGCCCCTACTCCAACTGAAGGGCCACAGTGACATTTTGGGTCTCCTAGAATCAGTGTCAGTTCAGAGCCAGTGTCCAGTAGTTCCCGAAAGGTCTGACCCTTTTCCCCAGTGGATAGTTACCCTGGTAAAAGGCCATAGGTCTCTTTTAGGGAGGCTGAGAGAAAGATTAATAGTATAATATAATTGCTCTGTAATGTACTGGGGTTCCTCAAGGGGACCTGGCCCCTTCTTCATTCAAGGGGTTCTGGTTCTGTAAACTGACTCAAATCTAGGAATTAATTAAGAGGATGGAACTCTCTGTTTTTATGATTCAGGATAGACTTTTTAGTTCACTTGACTCAGAACTTTTCTGCTTATACAGATCTATTTCACTTCTAGGAACCCACAATCAATTAACCAACATGAGAGGTCTGTGTGAGTCAGACTATTTGGATTACTGCTTTGACTCTGTTGTCCGTTACCATAACCACTCCCACCATGTCTTTGAGAGTTGAGTGCTGCCACTTGACTGCTGCCACCTTGGGATCCAATTACTTCCGTTGCACTTAGGTTTCCCAAGTCAGTAACTGCATTTCCTATGGGAGGTCTGACCAACAAAGAAGAGTGATCATAGAGCTCTTCAAGGATGCTGGGGCTCCCTCACAAATTTATTTCTCAAAGTATTGGTGAAAAGCATGTCTTCTAGACCTCCCACTGTCAGAGAGTAGGTCTTAAATGACAAATTCACTCTCACATTCCAATCTACATTAAACCAAGAGAGGTTGGGCATTTCCAATTCACTCACAGTGAGTCCATGTTTCAGCCAACCAATCAAACAAACTGTCAGAGCTCTTTCTAACTTCCTTAGCTACAACATTAAATGCAGAATCTCTGCTTAATGGTCCCATATCAATACATTCAGCCCAATCCAACTTTATGCTCCTTCTGCCATTATCCTACACCCTTAATATCCATTCCCACACATGTTCCCCAGATTTCTGCTTGTATGAGTTAGAAAATTCAAGTTGTTCTTTTGGAGTGTAGCACACCTGCTCATGTGTCACATTTTGTACTTCACCTTTAGGGGCCTGCTGTGATTTGAGTCTAGTTATAGGTATAGAAGCAAAGAGGGATGGTAGGGGTTGGTTTTGAGCAAAATCCATGTTGTCTTGAATGGTACTTGCTTCAAGAGAGGCCACTATTATTTCCCCAGGCAATAGAAGGTTAATCTTCTCAGACGCAGGTGGAAAGGCTGCTACCAATGAGGGTGAGGATGCTGCTGCCACTGAGGATGGAGAGGCCACTTCTGCTGGCAATGGGGAGGCCACTTTTGGTGGAGGTGGGAAGGCCAATTCTACCAGGGATAGGGAGGCCACTTCCACGGAGGGACATTTTCCATAGGCAATGAAGACTTATCAGGATTTAAGGGCTCAATGTCTCCAGCTTCATCAAGGTCTTCCCACATATCTCCACTCCAATTTATAGGATTTGATTCTCAGCACTTGCAACCCTACAGCTCCAGGAGATAAGGCTCTCCTTCAGGGCACAGCTAGCATCTCTTAGGTCATTTATACAGTGCTTGAGCTGGGAATTTGAATCCCTGAGCTCATCATTTTCTTTCACCAGTTTGTACAGCAATATTAGGAGCAAACAACCAATGTCATTCTATTTCTTAATTTTTCAAAAATGTTAAAAAGTATCATATATAGAGTCACTTAGTTCATTGCTTATTATAAATGAATGACTAGAAGTATCCAACACAGGTATTTTTCACATCTCTATAAATAATTTACACTATGAACTATCAATGCTCCCTATACCACTGGAAATAGAGTCATTAGCATCTCTATATCTAATCAGATTAGACAGCTAATTCTAGAAACCCCAGAACCAATTCTGAAATCTCCTTCTTAAAATTCTGTTCCTCTAGAATCCCACTCTTTGTACTAAAATCAGTATTAGTGTTCTCCAGAGAAACATAACTAATAGGATATATAGAGAGATATATAGAAAGAAATTTATTATAAAGAAACTGTTCATGTAATTATGGAGGCTGAGAAGTCCCACGGTCTGCTGTATACCAGCTGGAGGCCTAGGAAAGCCAGTAGTATAGTTCTAGTCCAAGCCTGAAGACCTGAGAACCAAAGGAGCCAATGGTGTAAGCCACAGCTCAAGACTGAAGGTTAAGAATCAGGGGGCCAATGGTGTAAATGTTGGTCCAGGTCCAAAGGCCCAAGAACCAGGAGCACCAATGTCAGAGGGCAGGAGAAATTGGATGTCCCAGCTCCAGAAGAGAGAGCCAATTTTCCCTTTCTCCATATTTTTATTCTATTCAGTCCCTCAACAGTTTGGATGATACCCACCCATATTGGTAAGGATGATCTTCTTTACCCAGTCTACTGATTCAAATGCTAATCTCTTCCTGAAACACTCTCACAAACACACCCAGAAATAATGTATTACCAGCTATCTGGGCATCCCCTTAGCCCAGTGAAGTTGACACATAAAATTAACCATTCCTCAAGAAAAAAGCCTCACAAAAGTGACAGAGCATTTCTCGCTATGAGATGTATTTCAAGATAGGATATAGATAAAAAGTAGGCAACATGTTCATCTTTTTTTCTCTCTTGTTATTTTTAAAACTTTCTACTTTCAATAATTATGGAATCATAGAAAGTTATGGAGAAACATACAGAGAGGTTCCACGCCTCTCCCAATGCTAACATCTTGCATAAATATAGTACAATATAAAAATCAGGGAATTGACCATTATATAATGACCCTCTTTGTCTTTCATTACTATTTTTTGTCTTAAAAAGTAGGTTATCTGAAATCAAAACTGCCACACCAGCCTGCTTTTGGTATCTCCACCCCTTTACCTTTAGTCTGTCTGCATCCTTACAGGTTAGGTGTGTTTCCTGAAGACAGCAGATACTTGGCTTGTATTTTTTTAATCCATTCTGCCAGCCTATGTCTCTTGAGTGGGGAGTTTAAGCCATTCATATTTATTGAAAGAACTGATAGGTGGGGCCAATTTCTGTTCATCTTGTTGGGTTGAACTTTGTTGCTTTGTTTTTTCTCCTGAGCCATTGTGGTATCTGGCCTTTATTTTTTAGCTTTTCAGTGGTTTTATATTTGTGAGTGTTTATGATGCTGATCCATGTGTAACACTGTTTTGAGTACTTCTTGGAGGGCTAGTCTTGTCTTGGTGAATTCCCTCAGTCTTTGCTTATCTGAGAATGTCTTTATTTCTCCTTCATATACAAAACTTAGTTTTGCAGAGTACAAGATTATAGGCTTGGAATTATTCTGTTTCAGAAGAGTGAGAATGGGGCCCCAGTCTCTCCTTGCTTGTAAGGTTTCAGTTGAGAAGTCTGGCGTTACTCAGATCTGCTTTCCTCTGTATGTTTCTTGCTTCTTTCACCTTACAGCTCGTAGAAGAGCCTCTTTTTTAATTCCTTTTTTATTTCAAGAAAATATGAGAATACAAACATTTTGGTTGCATTTTATATCTTTGCCTCTCCCTAACTAGGGTTAGAGGTATGTCCTTCCCCTCCACAATGCTCACCACATCCCTCAGATGTGGGTATACCCCCCAACCCCCAAATCCCTTGTGAACACCACCACCATTTGAGCACCACAGTGTTTATCAGTCTGCACCAATTTGATTGCGAGTATATGTGGAGCCCATTCTTCAGATCTTGTGTCACCTCACATTGGATAATGGGCTTAAGGTCAATCCAGGATAGTATAAGCGATGCTAGCTCACTGTCGTTTCTTAGAATTGAGTAATATTCCATTATAAACATATAGCAAATTTTAATAATCCTGTCATGAATTGATGGGCACTTGGGTTGTTTCTACATCCTGGAAATAGTGAATTGTGTTGTCATAAACATTCAGGTGCAGATGTCTTTATTATAGAATGCCTTATGCTCTTTTGGGTTGATGTCTAATAATACTATTGCTGGATCTAATGGTATTTTTATTTTTAGCTCTTTGAGGTATCTCAAAATTCTTTTCCACAAAGGTTGCACTAATCTGCAGTCCCACCAGTAGTTTAAGAGTATTCCTGTCTCTCCATATCCTCGCCAGTATTTGATGTTTTGGGATTTTTTGATAGAGGCTAATACCACTGGGGTTAGGTGCTATCTCATTGTGGTTTTGATTTGGAATTCTCTAATGATTAGAGATGTTGAGCATTTTTTTATATGTTTGCTGGCTATTAT
>VBSM01002350.1:25819-37147 GCA_008086735.1 Cheirogaleus medius | reverse complement strand
TATTTGCTCTAACGATAGTTTCCTTGGCTGTGCAGAAGCTTTTTAATTTGATCAGATCATATTTGTTTATTTTTGTTGCTGTGGTGATTGCTTTCGGGGTCTTCTTCAAGAATTGTTTGCCTAGGCCAATTTCTGAAAGGGTCTTCCCAACATCTTCTTTTAGGATTCTAAAGGTTTCATGCCTTAGGTTTAAGTCTGCTATCCATCTTGAGTGGATTATTGTGAGAGGTGAGAGGTAGGGATCCAGATTCATTCTTCTGCATGTAGCTATCCAGTTTTATCAGAACCATTTATTGAAAAGAGATTCTTTTCCCCAATGTATATTTTGTCTGCTTTATCAAAGATTAGGTTACCATATGCATATGGTTTCATCTCTGGAATCTCAGGCCTATTCCAAAGATCGATGCCTTTGTTCTTTCGCCTATACCAGGACGACTTAATTATTATTGCTTTAGGTTACAAAATCAATATACAGAAATCAGAGGCACTCATATACCCCAATAACAGTCAAGCCAAAACTCAAATCAAAAATGCAATACCTTTTACTATCGCCCCAAAGAAAATTAAATATCTAGGAATATATTTAACAAAAGATATGATAGAATTATACAAGGAAAATTATGAAACACTAATAAAAGAAATTCTAGATGATGTAATCAGATGGAAAAATCTACCTTGTTCATGGATTGGTAGAATCAATATCCTTAAAATGTCAATATTACATATAGTGATCTACAGAATAAGTGCAATCCCCATCAAATTACTATCATCATTCTTTACAGATCTAGAAAAAGTAATTCTTCTCTTTGGGACCAGGTAAACACTTGTATAGCCAAAGCAATCTTAAGTAAAAAGGACAAACTGGGAGGCATCAGTCTTCCTGACCTCAAGCTGTAATATAAAGCAATAATAATTAGAAGGGCATCTTTAGTTGATATTTTGGTCAGTCTGATGACTACATGCCGTGGTGTCTTCCTGTTTGCATTTAATCTTCCAGGGGTCCTTTGAACTTCTTGTACTTGGATATCTAGATTTTTAGCAAGGCCTGGGAAATTTTCCTCTATTATATCTTCAAATAGCTTGTCCAACCCTTGTGTGTTTTATTCTTCCCCTTTAGGAATCTCCAAAACCCTCATGTTAGGTTTCTTCACATAATCCCACATTTCTTGTAAGCTTTGCTCTTTTCTCTTATTTCTCTACTCTACCTCTGTGACTAACTTATTTAATTGGAGGGTGTTATCTTTAATCTCTGAGATTCTTTCTTCCATTTGATCTACCCTGTTCTTGAGGCTTTCCACTGTGTTTTGTAGTTCCCTGAATAGATTCTTCATTTCCAGGAGTTCAGTTTGATTTTTCTTTAATATTTCAATTTCTTTAGTGAATTTTTCTTCCAAGTCCTGGATGTTTTTGTGTGGTTTCTTTGTGTTGGTTCTCCATTTTTTCTTGCATATCATTGAGTTTTCTCACAATCCATGTTTGAAATTCTTCTTCTATCATTTTAGTGTTCTGAATTTGGTTAATGTCCATTGCTTGAGAGCTGGTGTTCCTGTTTGGGGGTGTGTTTTCCGCTTGATTCTTCATACTTCCAGAGTTCTTTCGCTGAGCCCTTCCCATCTGGATCAGCCGTTGCTTCTCACTTTTCAGTCTATGTTTGGGAAGTAACAGGCCCTGTGTAGCCTCTGTTCCTATAGGTGCTACAGGAACAAGGCAGATCGCAGTTGCTGCCTACCACCCTGGATGTGTGCACTTCTATGGTTGCTTGATCTGCTGCTGGGGGGAGCTGCTATTATGTTTTTCAGGGTTCTACTACCACAGTTTGGAGGCTAATCCTGATGGGAGGGGTTACTTGGGGATCCTATTGTGGCCTCTTGTGGGGATTTTTGTTCCCTGACTATCATCCTCACTTTTGGCAGCTTACCAGGGGCGGAGATCCAGCCCCAGTGGTATGATCCTACTAGGTGACCTAACTGGTCTGAAGAGCAAAGTAACTGGGCTGTCAGCTATTGATATGCACCAAGGCCCTGCGGATTCACACTAGTTGCAGAGGGAAAGTGGATTTTCTTGTCTCACCCTACCACTGGGGGTGAAGCCTACCTCTTTTGGCACGAAAGATGCTGGCTAGGGGGAGGCGGTGCTTCCCCCGTCTGCTCAGCACCCCAGCACCTGTAAGTCCCAAAGCCGTTAGCCTCCTCTTGACTAGGGAAGTGTTCAGAATTCATCCATCAAGACAGCCCTGGATAGTTGATCATAGTGTAAGAGGGGATCTTGTCGTGAGAGTACTAGGCTGGAGGAAGGGAGCTGCCTCTCACACCGTATCACACCACAGCAGCTAGGTTGTGGACCTCAACAATGGCAACCACCCGCCCACAGAGCATAGAACTGGGGGTGACTGTTCAGGAGTTAGCAGGAGCCATTTTGGGGAGCTGGGTCATCAGGATGCCCCATTGTCTCTTTTATGTTGCCCTCCCACAAACTAACACCTGCCCAGCAGGAGGTCTCACACTTACTGACCCACCCTGAGCAGGCCTATTCACCCTCAGTGGTTTCCAGGTTAGGGTCCCCTATTTATTGATCACCTCCATTGGTCTGGACCCACTGAGTGCCAGAGGCAATTTACCTGTGTCCTAACTACCTCCAGCAGTAGCTCATACTGGGTGCCTCCACCACCTAGTGCAGTCCTGGCACAGAGCTCCGGAGAGTTCAAGAAGCTTCCCACTATTGTCTCCTCTCCACTGAACCCCACACCTCCTGTCATGATTTTGCACTGACTTCAGGCAGGATCCTGTCTGAGTGGGTGTGGAGGTCAGGGGGGAAGCAAGAAGTTCTCCTGTGGGTCTGATCCCACTTCACTTGCTCGCCCGGCAGATGCAGCTGTCCCACACTCTATTCTCTATTGTCTCGCACTCTCCAGAGTTCACGATCCTATCTCCCATTCACTTTTTTTCTTCTTCCTGTTTTGTGTGTCCTGAACGTGGCCCGATTACAGGACGGGGGAGGAACACAGAACATAAAGAACGACACAGACACACATAAAGTCTTCACATGACTCGAGTGCCCAATGCACCGGCCATTTTATTTTTATACCCCCCAGACCCAGGGTTAGTTCCCTGTACATGAGCATCTGAGCATGGCAGCGATAACCATCAACTTTGGAATTGTATCACAAGGGAACAATTTCCCATGATCTCAGACCTCGGAACGGCTACTTGAGGCGCCAGTGCCAGACACAACTCAGGCCGAAATAAGCAACATTAAACATTGCAGCCATCAGAAGAACTTCTTGTGCTCTCTCCCAGTCAGCGGCAGGCCCCTGCAGTTGTGCCTGTCTTAGGTCGTCCCCCCGTGAGGAATCTTACCCACCTTTGACTACCAACCATCTTACGGGGCCAGACCTTGGGAATGTTCTTTTTATCTTTATGGCCTCCAGACTCCCATCACGGGGGCCCACCATGTGGGAGCTGGGCAACATTTGCTTACATGCAGAAACTCAGGACTCTTGTTGCATCCCAAGGCAGTAACTGTGTCTGAAGAGAATACTGGTTACCGCTGTGTCATGCAGCACACGTACACTACAGGCTATAGTGAATGATTAGTATAAGGCAGGTAATCGCCAGAATCAGCCCCCTGCAGTGTCCCATGCTGATTCTCTGCCGATTCACAACGCTGTTCTTGCAGGGAACGGATCCTCTCATGTGTAGCAGACCGAGATCTGTGCCTCTTTCTCTGTGAGCAGGAATCCAGAAGGTTACCTTTACTCCACCATTTTTCTTCTCCAATTCCAGAAATTCTAAAAAATAACTAGGTCATGTTTTCAAGAGGATAGAGGCACTAAATCATGCAGGAGTGAGTGAATCCAGTGACGTTTGAGTTGTTATTGTTTAAACAATATGTAAGAAAAAAGTGTAATTGAGTTTATCATAGACAACTGGATCCTATAAGTAGAAAATACTAACAGATCCACCAAAAAAATATTAGAACTATTAAATGAGTTTAGCAAGTTCACACAATACGGATTAATATAAAATTAATATTAATAGCATTTCTATGTACTAGCAATGAATAATACCAAAGTCAAATTATGAAAACAATTCCATTCATAATAGCACCAAAAAGAATGAAATATTTTGGAAAAAATCTAACAAAATAAGTGCACAGCTTATACACTGAAAACTATAAATCATTGCTAAGAGAAATAAAGGAAATCTAAATGAGAGATATGCACTGTGTTCATTATTCAGAAGATGCAAAATTGTTAAGATGTGAGTTCTTTCCAAATTGATATATAGATTCTACACAATCCCTATAAAAAGTCCAGCATTTTCCTCTAGAATTCTAATGGATTCATGCCTTAGGTTTAAGTCTGTTACCCAGCGTGAGTTGATTTATGTGAGAGGTGAAAGGTGTGGGTCCTGTTTCTGTCTTCTACATATGGCTATCCAGTTTTCCCAGCACCATTTATTGAATAAGAATTCATTTCCCCAGTGTATGTTTTTGTCTGCTTTGTCAAAGATTAGATAGCTATATGAGGATGGTTTTGTATCTGTGTTCTCTGTTCTGTTCCACTGTCAATGTCCCTGTTCTTGTGCCAGGCACAAGCTGTTTTAATTATTGTAGTATAGTTTGAAGTCTGGTAAATTGATACTTTCCATTTTGATTTATTGCCTAGGATTGCTTTTGCTATACGGGGTCTTCTCTGTTTCCATATGAAGTGTAAAATTATTTTTTCTACATCTGTGAGAAATGATGTTGGTATTTTAAAGGGGATTGCATTGACTCTGTAGATCACTTTGGGTAGTATAGACATTTTAACACTGTTGATTCTGCTGACCCATGAGCATGGTATGGTTTTCCTCCTGTTTACGTCCTCTGCTATTTCCTTCCTCAGTGTTTCATAGTTTTCCCTGTAGAGGTCTTTTACCTCCTTAGTTAAATATATTCCTAGATACTTTATTTTCTTTGTTGCTATTGTGAAGGGAATTGAGTCTTTAATTTGGTTCTCACTTTTACTGTTGTTGGCATATATGAAGGCCTCTGATTTATGTGTTGGAAATACTTCTCTAGACATTGGCCTAGGCAAAGAATTTATGAAGAAAACCCCAAAGGTAATCACAACAACAACAATGATAAATAAATGATGCCTGATCAAATTAAAAAGCTTCTGCAATGCCAAAGAAACTGTCACGAGAGAAAACAGGCAACCTACGGAATGACCGAAAATTATCACAAGCCACATCTGATAAAGTGCTGATAACTAGAATCTATTTAGAACTCAGGAAAATCAGCAACAAAAAAATCAAACAACCTTGTCAAAAAGTGGGCAAAGGACATGAACAGAAACTTTTCAAAAGAAGACAGAATAATGGCCAAGAAACATATGAAAAAATGCTCACCATGTCTAATCATCAGGGAAATGCAAATCAAAACTACAATGAGATATCGCTTATCTCCAGTGGGAATGGCCTTTATCAAAAAGTCCCAAAGCAATAAATGTTGGCGTGGATGAGGAGAGACAGGAACACTCATACACTCCTTGTGGGACTTCAAACTAGTGCAACCTCTGTGGAAAGCAATATGGAGATACCTTAAAGCGATACAAGTAGATCTACCATTTGATCCAGCAATTCCACTAATGGGCATCTACCCAAAAGATCAAATGACACTCGACAACAGGGACACCTGCACTCAAATGTTTATAGCAGCACAGTTCACAATTGCAAAGGTGTGGAAACAACCCAAGTGCCCATCAATATATGAGTGGATTAATAAAATTTGGTATATGTATATTGGGGGTTTGCGACGTCCCTGATAAGGATAAGGTCCCCTGGCAGGCTGTGTTGCAAGAGATAAAAGAAACAAAGACACAGACACAGAAATAGTAGCTAAGAAAGCGGGGAGGTCAGGGGACCACCAGCACTCCAGTGCTAAGGTGGCAGTGACTGAACTCCAGCCCTTGCTTTTTATTCTCTTCGCCATGTTGCAAAATACAGTGATCTCATGTTAAAAAATCACGGGATACTACAATCAAAGGTTTCAGGGCTCCCCCCAAAACCACAAGGTGTACTAGCTAATTTCCTTCTCCTTTCTAGAAGTGAAAAACACATAATTCTTCAGTAGGGACAACCCTTTTGATCAAGGTAAACTCATTTATCCCACGCTCAAGATATGTACATGGATATCAATCTTTAATGTCAGCAGCTGCGACCCATTTGATCAAGAAACAAGGAAACTACATGCTTCCCACTAAGAGACTGGTTTTACATTAACTGCGGCATTGTTGAGAGAAAGGGAGAGAAAGAACTTGGCCCAGGGTTCAAACACTATGGAAGCCTTGAGACTCTTCTCCCAGGCTGACATATTGCAATCTACCTCTACTGCCATGAGAAGTTTTCATGTAAGGCCACCTGCGGCATTTCATGCATGAGAAACCTTAGGCTCTGAGGTTGGAGCATGCTTTGCTGTACTCCCAGATCGCTGATATATGTCCCCCGACTAGGCAGTTAACATCTGCATTTATTTTCAGGCTTCTGCTCAGGCAATTCCTTCACTACCTATCCTCTCACAGCCTCAGACATAGCATCCCTAAGTCCCAGTGGTCTTAATCCCATCATTTGTATACCATGGAGTACTATTCAGCTATAAGAAACAACAGTGATCTAGCACCTCTTGTATTTTCCTGGATTGAGCTGGAACCCATTCTACTAAGTGAAGTATCCCAAGAATGGAAAAACAAGCACCACATGTACTCATCATCAAATTGGTATTAACTGATCAACACCTAAGTGGACATATAGCAATAACATTTATTGGGCATCGGGCAGATGAGAGGGTGGAGGAGGGGATGGATCTATACATACATGATGAGTGCATCTCCCCCAAGTGGGGGATGGACATGCTTGACACTCTGATTCCGGGGGGGAAGGGGCATAACGCAACATGCGTAACCTAAACATTAGTACCCCCATAATGTGCTGAAATAAAAAAAATTCCAACAGACTTTTATGTTGACATTTAAAAGCTAATTCTAAAATTTATATTAAAGTGCAAAAGAGCCAGAATAGCCACAAATATTTTGAAAAATAAGTTGGAGAATGATTACTTCCTGTTTCTAAACCTAAAATAATAAGACAGTAATCATGGCAATATATTTTTAGTATAGGAGTTGACATAAAGATCAATGTAATACAATTGAAAGTCCATAAATAAGCCTTTATATTTTTATGGTCACTTGATTTTCTTTTTTTTTAATTTTTTCTATTTGTTTTTTACTTGCATGTATTCATGGGGTACACATACAAGTTTACTACATTGATGTATCATATTGTGGTGAAGTCAGGGCCTTCAGTGCATACATCACTGAAGCAACACCTATAGTACCCAACAAAGATGCTAACATGCTAATTCCATGGAGAAAGGAAAATATTTTTGACAAATGGGGCTGGGAAAATTGAATATCAACCTGCAAAAATATGAATTTGTTCCCTTGCCTCATACTATATATAAAAATTAACTCATAGGAGAGAATTTTTATGACCTTGGCTTAGGCAAAGTTTTATTAAATATAATATCAAAGCAAAATTATTGAAAAAAATCAATAAATTGTACTTCATCAAAATCTAAAACCATTTTTACTTGAAAAGTCACAATTAAGAAAATGAAAAGAGAAGCCACAGATTGGGAAATACATTTCTTAATCATGTTTGATGAAGGACTTGTTCCCAGAATGTACAAAACTCTTAAAACTCAATAATAAAAACAACAAAATGTCTTTAAAATTTAAACATAAAATCATTATACAACCAGCAATTCCACTATCGAAGGGAAAAGAAATATGTGCACTCAAGGACTTGTGCAGGAATATTCACAGCAGAATGTTCACAATAATTGAAAAAGTTCTAATACCCCCAAATGTCCATCAACTGGTCAACCGATAAGCAAATGTGCTATATCCTTACAATGGAATACTGTTCAAAAATAAAAAGGAAAGGGCTACAGGTAGAGGGTACAGCATGGATCAAACAAATAATACATGTGATATGATTCCTTTTATGCAAAATTTCCAGTAAAGTCAAATCATTAGAGATAGAAAGTAGATTAGTGATTGCCTGGGAGTGGGCTGGAACATAGACTAATTATAAGTGGGCATAAGAGATCTTACTGTGTGATGGAAATGTTCTAAAACTGGGACTGTTGATGATGGTTGCATGACTCAATAAATTTACTAAAAATCATTAAATTGTACATTTTAAATGGGTGAATTTTATTGTATGTAAATTATACCTCAGTGAACTAAATAAAATAAAAAACCCAACAACCTAAGACTGGCACCCTTGAAGTTTTTAATTCTCAAGCTTGTCCGCATTGAGCCTCCAGCAATTCACCAAACACAGTTTAAGTTTTCTACCCAATTACTGGCTCCAAGAAAGTGGTTTTTTCTTCCAGGCTTCTGCTTCAGTAAGCTATGATTCTCTGTATCCATCCACCGGTGCAATTTTGGGGGGTAGCAGTTTGCCCTGTGACCTCAGTTCTCTGATAGATTTGAGAAGAGTTATTGACTTCTAGTTTGTTCAGATCATTTTATGTTGTTGTAAGGATGAGAGAGATGACTTTTAAGCTCCTTAAATGCCACATCAGAAGCCAGAAGTCTCCAACACAATGAAGGTTTTTTGTTTTGTTTTGTTTTTTAACTTTGAAAGTTGCTATTAAGTCCTCTGCCTGGCACAGCCTCCCTGGAGGGCCTCCACACCCTGAAGGATGAGACACAAGCCTGGAGCCAGCAGTTTAACCAAAGAGCTCTGGGCAGCAGGTGGGAGGGTTTATATAGGCCGTGGCTCAGCATTTCCAGCTGGAAGCAAACAAATTGATCCATGTGTTTGATCTATCATCTCCGGTACACTCATGTGCCTTGTGGCTGCCCTCAAAAACCATCATTCTTCCGAAAGTGACTTGTCCACAAATGTCATTTCCTCTTTGCCTCTGGAGCCACATGAACCGGTAGGAGACTAGATTTTTGCTTGGACTCTATTCCTACTTGCCAGAAAGCCTTCTCCTTTAATTAAAATGTTTTTATTCATAATTGTCAAAAATCGAAAGCAACCGAGAGGTCCTCAATAGGTGAATGGATTCACAAAGTATGGTACTGCCATACATTGAAATGTTATTAATAAAAGGAAATGAGCTATCAAGTCAGGAAAAGACATGGAGGAACCTAAGTGGAGAAGCCAATCTGAAAGGGCTATATACTGCGTCATTCCAGTTGCATGACATCCTGGGAAAGCCAAACTGTAGAGACAGTAAAATGATCAGTGGTTGCCAGAGTTTTGGAGGCAGCAAGGGAGGGATGAATAGGTGAAGCACAGGGTTTTTAAGGGGGATGGATCTATTATATATGATACCGTGATGGTGGATACACAATCTTATGCATTTGTCAAAACCTATAAAACCAAGAAACACAAAGAGTGAAACTTAATGCAACCTATGGACTTTATTTGAAAATAATGTATCAATATTGATATTGTCTCATTAATTGTAACAAATGTAGCAAGCTAATGCAATATGTTAATAATAGACAAAACTTTGTGCAGGAGAGGGGGTATATGGGAAATCTGTACTATCTGATCAATTTTCTGCAAATGTAAAATTGTTCTAATAACAAAGTCTATTAATTAAAAAGAAAAAATAAAATATTCAATTTCCATACCACCCAGAAATTACAATCCTGAGCGTTTATTCCATAAAACTAAAAACTTATGTTCACACAAAATTTTGTATGAGAATGTTCCTAGCAGCTTTACTTGTAACAGTGAAACACTGGAAACAGCACAGATGTCCTTCAATGGATTAATGGTTAAAAAAGAAAAAAACAACTGTGGTACATCCGTCCTTTGGAAATACTAGTCAGCAATACGAAGAAATGGACTATTTATATACACAGTGAGCTGGATGAATCTCCAAACAATTGTGCCAAATTTTAAAAAACCAATACCAAGAGGTTACATAATTGTATGATTCCATTCATACAACATTCTTGAAATGATAAAATTATAGGAATGAAGAACAAATTAGTGGTTGCTAGGGGTTGAAGAGGGGTTGGTTATAGGAGGGAAGTGGATATGTCTATGAAAGGGCAACATGAGGGATCGTTGTAGTGATGGAAATATTCTGCATCTTGATTGTACTAAATATATCAGTGTCAATATCCTAATTGTGATATAGTACTATAATGTTGCAAGATTTTATCATTAGGGGAAGGTAACTAAAGGATACACAGGAACTATCTGTATTATTTCTTACAACTGCGTGTGAATCTATAACTGTTTCAAAATAAAGAGTTGAATTAAAATGATTATCTGCACACAATGCTCCCCGTTATTGCCTGCACCAGCAGTGAACCACTCCCACTGTCTCATCTTGTTAGCTAACTAGTCCATTCCAAGTTTTTCTTAGCATAAAAGTGACTGAATAAGTGTTTGATTTGTGATGTCCAAACACCATCATTTTAGAGTTTCAAAGTGTTGTTCCTTATTTTTAGGAGGAAGGTTTTTGTTTATTCTGAGGAACTTTATTTGCTTACACCATAGAGTTGGATGCACCAAACACTACTATGAGGTAGGTGTTCTGGAAGCCATTACTTTGTGTGCCTTTCTTGGAGGATGATGCTGCCACCCCACACATAACACCTTTCCCCAGCCAGGTCCACACCCCTGCATGCACACACAGAGAAATATCATTATTTTCCTCTTCTCCCACGGACCAAAGTGTTAAGGAGAAAGTTTGTGTACAGTGCTCAGCCCTGTCCCAGTGTTTATCCTCCATGCCTGGCTCTCTGAGGACCAGGAGTTCTGACCCCAACCCTGCAAGACCCACCTCCCTCCTTTCCCACACACCCTCCTCTTCCCTCCTTCCTCCCTCCCCACCGTCACAGAACACGCAGGGACACACACATCATTTCACAAGTGGTTGATTTTATTTTCATCGCTATTATATACCCAGTTGGTGAAAAATTCCTCATCGACCTGTTTGGCCATTTCCCAGTGGCTCTCAGACCTCACTCTGAAATTACTGGCTGCCCACAGCCACACTCGGGGTGGTGGAGCTCTCCCCGCTCTCTGGGGCCAGCTCTGGCTCATTTTGACTGAATTCCTCGTTCAGCCAGTGACTAGGGTCGGACAGTGTCGGCCCTCTGCCCTCCTTGGGTTTAATTGAAGGGGTGGACATTTGGGGAGAAGCCTTCCTCCTCAAAGCCCTCGAAGAGGTCCTTTTGCCTTCCTGCTTACATTGGGCACCTGCAAGGACAACAGGGAGATCACAGAAGGGCAATGGTTTGGGGGA
>VBSM01002308.1:2669-17277 GCA_008086735.1 Cheirogaleus medius | reverse complement strand
GCGTCAGAAAGGAGAGGAAGTGGCGGGGGCGGGGGGGTGCTTCCAGGGTTCAAAAGTCCCAAGGTCAACTGCCATGGGGGACGCCCCTGGCTTGAGTCCACCAAACCTGGTGTCAGCTGCAAAAATGAGATGCTACCCTCTGGCCGCCGTGCCGTGCCATTCCCACCTGAACCGCAGTGATGCTTGCAGAAGACACACGAGACTTCTTGTTCCCCGGGGGGCCGAGACAGGCGGGGGCCCTGGTGCCCTGCAGGTGAGGACAGGTGATGGCAGGTGAGGGCAGGTGCGGGCAGGTGAGGAGGTGTCCACAAGGGGGAGCCAGCAGCAGAGTCTGGGTAGCGTGTTCTGTGTTCGGGCCACACAGGCAGCTGCCCCAGTAGTGGGGCGGGGGTCAGGTGTCACTCACCTGCTGACAGGTGGCTCTGAGGGACTGGCATGGTTTGCACCATGGAGAGGCAGGTAAACTCCCTGTTGGATCCAGGTGCTCCTTGCGGTGGCCACCAGGGTTCTCATTTCTGAGCTCTCTCTGGTCTGACTGCCCGCAAGGTGCGGAGGCAGCTCGCAAAACCATCTTCCCTTCTGACACGGATCCTGAGGTCAGGGGCCCCCCAGGGAGCCCTCAGGTTCAGTAATTTGCTAGAAGGACTCTCAGACTCGACGCTGACAGCCGCCACACTCCCCATCACCGTTCATCACGGGACGAAGACTAAAGCCAGCCGAGGGGAGAGACGCCGGGGACAGAATCCAGGAGGAGTTTCCCCTTGTCCCTCCCGAGGACGGTGTTAATTCCTCATGACAACAGTGTGTGACAACACACACGGGTATTGCCACCCAGGGAAGCTTCCCCGAGCCTCGGTGTCCAGAGTCTTGCTTGGGGCTCAGTCACCTGGTCGTGGCTGTGACCCACGTGGCCGGGCTTAGCCCTAGCCGAGCCCCAGCCACTCCAGAGGCCGAGCTGAGGCTGCACGGTCCGAGCCCCGACACGGATCTCACGGTTGGCGTTAGCGTAGGCCGTCCGTGTGGCCAGGGCCCCAGGTAAACAAGACCCCCTCTCATCAGGCCGGACGTTCCAAGGGCTTAGCCGTGACCTCCCAGGAGCCGAGGGCAAAGGTCAGCCCTCCCCTTGGGAACAGTTAATCCTCTGCTGCACTCCAGCCCTTGGGAGTCTGGGAGATTTGCATTCAGTTCTGAAGCTGATAGCCCACAGCAGGTTTGCTGCTGCTGTTGTTTTAAAGACAGAATCTCGGCCTCCCAAGTAGCTGGGACTACAGACGTGGGCCACCAGATCGCAGCTTCTTGATCCACAGGGAAGGACCGGCGATTTCCTCCCAGCGCTGTGCTGGCCGCAGCTGCCACCAGGCAGGAGAGGGGTCGGGTGTGGGTCAGTGGGCAAAGGCGAGATTTAGCCGTGAACTTCAGGGAGACCAGGAGAAAGCGTTTGCATTCCCTCATATTTGAACTAGGACGCAGAGCTGCTTTCCTCCTACTTTCCAAAGAGACACGTCTAAAAGAAACCGTCAGTCCTGAAGACCACATGGCTGATATCTCAGCAGCGGGCGCCTGGGGACAGGAAGGGCCGGCTTTTCCCACCGCGCTGTGGACCAGCCTCTGGGGGGACCCTGAGGCCACCTCCCAGGGGCAGCCGGGACAGAGAACACATTTTCCTTCTCAAAACACTGGATCAAAACAGACGACCTCCCGGCGTTGGGGGCCTGGAAACCCTCAAATATCAGCGTGTGTGCCACAGAGCGCAGCGCTGATTACAAGCACATATACAGAGGGCTTACTCTAAACCGCTCGAGCAGACAAACTCCTCAGGGACTTCGGAAGCAGCCGCTCTCGGCAGACCTCCTGCAATCGATTCTGCACAGGAAATCTCTCTTGTCTGTTTATTAAAACTGACCACAAGGAAGATCTTAGGGAGGGAAGGCTGCCTGTGAGTTGTTGGGTACATCCAGAAAGAAGAACGTGTGTTTTTAAAGCGCTTTGCCCCAGGAAAGCGCTCGGTAAACAGTCCTTGGATTCTGCGAGACAACGGACTGTCTCCCTCCGTGTAGCCCAAATCAGAGAGGTCCGGACCAGACGCCCCTTTGGAGAGACCAGGTCAAGTTCAGCCTTCTCGGATCATGTTTTGGTACTACCGTGACACACAGAAGACATTTCTCCCGGCCGGAGACTACACCGTCTGGGATGATGTGACACAAGACAGCTCGAGTGACTTTGGGCTTTTCCGGAGCTCAGATGTGCGGGAGGCCCGATTTGGTTTGGTGACGGGTCCCAAATACAGCTGTGTGGGGCCCCAGAGTTGGCCTGGGAATTAGGATTCGATTCCATAGGACCGGCTGGGGCCTGGGAATCAGCATTTCTGGCAGGCTCCTGGGGGTTCCGCGGCTGCCGGGCTCGGCCACTTACAGATTAGCAAGACCCTTGACCGGGGCTGCCCAGCGGAAATAAAAATTGCCACCCAGATATATAATTTTAATTTATGATTAAGCCAGATTTTAAAAGTACAAAGAAACAGATAGGATTATTTTTAAGACTATAGTTGGTCAGGTGTGGTGACTCATATACCTGTGCAATCCTAGTACTTTGGGAGGCTGAGGAAGGAGGATCGTTTGAGCCCAGGAGTAGTTGGAGGCTGCAGCGAGCTGTGATTTGCACCACTGCACCCCAGCCTGGGCGACACAGCAAGACCCCGTCTCTAAAAAAAGAAAAAAGAACGTATTTCGTTTAACCCGTGTATGTAAAACGGCGTCACGGCAGTGCCTGATCATGGCTGGGCAGGACGCGGCCTGCCCTCCCCACCCCCCTGGGATCCGGCTGCGACCGGCTCCCGCGGTGCCCGGCCTGCCCCCCTGCCCGCCGCCCCTTCTCTGCAGATGCCATTTGGGGCTAATGATCCGTTTTCAGCTGCTGTCTCCGAGCTGGCACTCGGCAGCGTGGATCTGCGGCAAAGCCGGGTGGCGGGCTGCGCCCCGCGACGGGGTGGCCGGCGGCCTGGGCTTCGGGTTTTGGGGCGAGGGGTGGACGCGGCGGCCACCGAGAATCGTCCATTGTCCCCGCAGCAGCTGATGTGGCTACAGCTGGCGGAGTGGCAGGCGCCCCCGCCCCCTCCCCCGCGGCTCAGGAACAAACATCCCTTCTTACAGAAAAATAAGAAAGGAGAAGTGACAGGGGTCGAGGCTGCGCTTTCCACATGACCTGCCCGGGAACAGAGCGCGTCTTTGTTAATCCCGCCGCCTGTCAGTCGGCCCGAGCCCAGGCATAAGCCACTTAGCACGGCCTCACCCCTGACCCGCCTGGCGCTCTGCTGGGGGCTGCAGGGGGGGTCTCCGTGTCGGCCTGAGCCTCCTGCCAGCTGCCCCCGCCAGCTGCTCCCGCCGGCGCTCCCCCATGGCCCCGCCCAGCCTGCTAGGGGTGGCACGGGGGGTGGGGGGGAGGACCCAAGAGGGGTGCATGGGTGGGCGCCCTGTGGGGCCCTGGTGCACCCTCAGCTTTGAGGCCTGTAGCTGCTGTGGGCCTCACCTTTCCCATCTGGAGAATGGGAGCAATGGCCGTGGCCACCGCACTGCACAGTTGTGAAGTTCAGTGCACTCCTGTGTGCAAACCAGCTGGCAGTACTCGAAAGTGGCTATTTTTATGACACTGTCATTCCCGTCGATATTACTGTCATCTGCTTCCTGCCCGCAGGGGCTGAGATCAGCCCTTCCTTTCCATCTTGCCTTGTCACCTCCCACCTCTTTCAGACCCCCTCACCTGCCTACCCCACCTGCTGGCCTGGTCCTTGCTCCCCCCTCCCCCATGTGCCCCTCTGCCCCACCCGGGCACCTGGGTGTCCTCCCTCAGCCACCTGGGGCCGTCTGGGAGGGTCTGGTCTGCAGGGGGCCGAATACCAGTCCAGGGCCCCAGGGTGGGTGCTCAGGTGGCCTCTGGCCTGTGCCCCCTACCCTCGCCCCGGAGCACCAACCAGAGAGTGCGGCCTGCGGGCTGTGCCCCCTGACCCCCAGCTGTGAGGCCGTGAACAGCCAAAGCCCTGAGCACAGCAGGGCGGGGGCAGGGTGTCCGGCAGGGCTTCCCCTCCCCCCCTCCCCTGCAGCGCGGCAGGCAGGAGCAATTTGAGGCTAAATATAACCCGGCCGCTCTCCTGTGCGGAGGCAGACGTGGCCATATTCTGTCACGGAGGATCCTCTCGTCTTCCCGAGGCCGGGGCTGACAGCCAGGCAGGGCGGCGGGCGGGAGGGCGGGGGCCCCCGCAGATGAGGCCCCCGGTCCTCAGGGTCTCCCTCAGCAGATTAGCCCTAAATGCTCCCAACACCCGCAGGGGCGCAAAGGGGAGTGCCCAGGGGCAGAGGGGGTGTGTGGTCCCCACTGCGGGGCGGTGGTCTCCCCGACAGCAGGTGCCTTCGGGAGCAGAAGTGGGGGGAGTGACCCCGACTTGCGCCAGCCAAAGCCGGCTCCGGTGCAGACACCCCCGGGTCAGCAGCGTCTTGGGGGGCAACCACTCTTGTGACCACCACGGGAGAGGGTAGCGGGGACAGGGACGTGGGTGGGGGCCCCTCGGCTCCCGGCCGCCCCCGACCATCCTGGGACCTCGGAGAGGGAGGGTGGGGACGGCTGGTGGCTTCCTGGTTCTTCTCCCCTTGCCTTGATTTTCACCCTGGGCTTCTGCTAGGTGCACTGCGGGGGGTCTTCTGCCAGAACCTTCTGGCTGGCGCCTGTTGCCTGCCCTGCTTCCCGCCGTCGTGGGATCTGCGGCCATCCCGGCTCTCCGCAACACCTGTCCCACCTGCCCGAAGCCCGTGCCGCCGCCCTGCAGCCCTGCTGGGGGGACCCACCACCTGACGGGTGCCCCGGCTCGAGCCAGTCCCGTCCCAGACCCCAGAGTCTCCGTGCGGGAGTGAGGTTTGCAAAGCCCCCACCCAGCACCGCCCCGGCCTCCGCTTCCCGCCGCCATCCTCGTAGCCAGGGGCTTCAGGGCGAGCTCCCGGACAGGCGGGGACGGCCGGGGACGACCTAAGCTGCCCTGCCTGGCCTGGACCCCCCACTCCCCGGGGTGGGGACGGATGCTCAGACTCCCCCACTGCCCCGGCACCCACGGCTCCCGTCCCCTCCCGTGTACCCAGCTCGGAGAGTGTTCCAGCCCCTCCGAGTCTTATAGGGAGGGGCACCCTAAGCCCTAAATACAGCTGAGTGTCCCGTGAGAGAGAGGCCGTCGTATGGGAGTATGCGGGAGTGCCCTGGGGCTGCCATGACAACATCCCACGAACTGGGTGCTCAGAACGGCAGGAGCTGAACCTCTCCGGGATCTGCAGGCCAGACGTGGGCAGGCCTGTGCCCCCTTCACAGACTCTGGATCCTCCCGGCCTCCTCTGGCCTCCCCCCGGCTCCAGGACTCCTTGGCTTGAGGTGGCATCACTCCCGTCTCGGCCTCCGTCGTCTCACGGCCTCTCACTGTGTCCCCAGGTCTCCCTCTTCTTAGACCAGGCGATTTTGGGCCCCCCATTCCAATATGACCTCAACCTATGACATCTGCAAAGACCTTCTTTCCACATAGTCACATTCACAAGTTCCACGAGGAGGCAAGTTTGGGGGGTGCTATTCACCCAGCACAAACAGAAAGGAAGAGGAGGAGGAGGAACAGGTCTTGTCCCTCAGGGTTGACACGGGTCCTCCTCTCCAGGGGACCGTGCCCAAGGCGCCCAGACAGGGGGTGAAGCAGGCGTCAGGGCCAGCAGGGGTCACGGGTCCCCAGAGGGGCTCCCTGGGACAGGAGCCACCGTGCAGCCGGTGCTCCCGGCGGCCCCGAGAGCTGACACCCGGGCGCCGCCCGGCCGTGGCAAGCTGAGCCACGTCCACCGTCCATGACAGGAGGGAAGCCCGTGGGACTCCTGAGGGGCTTCCTCGGGAGGGGAGGGCTGGGGCCCTGGCCTATTGGGGTTTCTTATCCCTGCGGCCGCAGCAGGGCGTTCAGGGACCCCAGGAAGCGTGTGGGCCCTGGCTTCAGACCCAGCTCGCGGGGGTGGTCCTGCGCGCCCACCCTTTACTGCCGCACGTGGAGCCAGGCCTCGAGACGCTTGCCTGTTCTGCCTGTCCTCGGGCAGACACCACTTGCCCTGCATCTCCTCCTCAAGGCCCCAGACGCCTGGTTTGACCCCGTCCCACGTGACTCGTGCTTGGGGAGGGCTGCCCTGCCGAGACCACCCTGGTGGCCGTGCCGCAGGGCCTGTCCAGCTGGGCCGGCGCCCGGCCGCCCTGGCTGCTCCCTGGCGGACAACGGGCTCCTCTCATGTCGGCTCCGAGGAAGCCCAGCAGCGTGATGCCACCGCCCGGCACCACCTGCCCCTCCCTGCCCTGTGCCGTGCGAGGTTTTCCTGCCCCGCTGGTCACCTGGGCCAGCCAGAGAGACATCAGACAGGGGGTGGGGGGCGAAGTCTCAGCCGGGGATTCTGGGCCGGTTCAGGCGGGCCCGAGGTCTGGGCGGTGAGGACAGGGGAGGGGCTCGTAGGAGCTCGGCTGCTGCCGCCGTCCAGCCTGGGCCCGCTGGACCCTCCCACATGCCCACCTGGGAGGGGACCACGTGTGTGAACAGGTCCTGGGGCGGGCAATGGGATACTGCACTGGTCCCAGCTGCGTGTGTGTGCGTGTGCATGTGTGTGCATGTGCATATGTGTGTGCGTGTGTATGTGTGTGTGCGTGTGAGACACAGCCCGGCTCAGAGAGGGGCCCCCACTCTCTGCAGGCCTTGGAGGCGGCCAGGCTGGTTGCCTTTCTGTCCCCTGCACATATGTGCGCACATGCATGAACACACATGAGCGTGTACATGCGCGCACACACGTGTGAACACTTACACAGGCTCCCCCATCCCCCTCCCGACTCCTCCTGGGAGCCTGCATGCTGGGCCTGCCCCAGGGAGCCGGCCGGCCCGTCGTCTGTCTTGGAAACGCGCTGAGCTGTCCCTGCCCCGGCTGGGTGGCTGTCCCTTGGCTTGCGTTTCTCTCCGGCTGTTTCGGGAGCCTCGTCTCCCCGGACAGATTGCTGAGGGCAGGACCGCGGCCGTCTCTGTGCCTGTGTATCCTCCGGGGCATCTGGTGGGGAGGACAGAGCCGTGCTGGGGCGTGTCCTTCCTTCCCAGACGAGCGCTCTGGGGCCCCGCGTGTGGGTCCAGTCGCACGGTGTCGCCGTCGCTGCCCCTACGGGAACGCCCGGGACCCGTTCGGATGGTTTGGGGGAAACTGGTCGGTGTTTCCAATCGGGGCCAGTTCAGAAAATCTGCGGCGAGTCCCAGGACAGAGCAGAGGCCCCGCCAAGGTCTGCGGCTTAGCGCAGAAATGCCGGGGCGCGGCCCACCTGCCCGCCCTGGGCACAGGCAGCCAGCGTGTGGTGACCTGTAGCTGCTGCTACGGCAGCTTCCTCGGAATGTCCCAGGACACCTCTGCAGGTGCTATTGGCAACGGAGGGAGAGGAGAGAGGCCCGAGGCCACACCTGTCCCTGCCCAGCGAGAGGCCAGGCAGCTTCACACGGGCAGGTGGGGCCTGCTCTCTGGCACGGAGTGTCACACTGGGGGGTGTCCTGTCCCCGCTCAGGCTTACCTAGGGGGGGCACCTGGCTGCAGCTGCTTCCCTCACCCACTGACAGCGCCTCCGTGGGCGTCCTGCATGCGGGATGGGGCCGTGCTGGGGTACGAGGGTAAAGGAAACCAAACCCCGTGTCCCGGCGGGGCTGCCGTCCTGGCGTGTGTGGGCGCGACACAACAGGTAGGACTCGGGGGGAACATGCACCTGATCACGGTAGGGCCGCCAGATTCAATGTGGGGCACCCAGCTCTATTTGCATCTCAGATAAACAATGAATGAATGTGTAGTGTAAGTATGTCCCCAGTCCTGAATGGGATGTACTTATGCTAAAAAGTATTCATTGTTTGTCTGAAATGCAGGTTGAACTGGGCGTCCTTATTGGCTGTATCTGGAAACCCTGAGTAGAGGGGATAAAGGCCTTGGAGCAAAACTAGACGGGAAGAACAGAGCAAGAATCGATGCAGAGCTGCAGTTTTGCACGGGGTGGCCAGGGAGGCCGGCTGGAAAGACGACAGGGAGCAGAAATAGCCAGAGCCCTGCTCATCTTCGGGGATGTGTCCTGGGCAGGGGCAGGGCCGGGTGGGAGGGGCCGAGGGAGCAGGGCTGGCCTGGCTGGAGAGGAGGCTCGTGCTGTGGGCTGGTGTCCCTGCGTCCCTGAGGCTTTGCTCTGGCTGCTCCTGAATCGAGACCACCCAGTGCCCCAGCTCGACTAAGAGCAGAGACCACCTGGCCTGACTCCTGTTTTCCTGTTTTTCTTTTTGTTGTTTTTTTTTGAGACAGAGTCTCGCTCCGTCACCCAGGCTGGAGTGCAGTGGCATCGTCATAGCTCACCACAGCCTCTAACTCCTGGGATCAAGCAATCCTCCTGCCTCAGCCTCGTGAGTAGCTGGGACTACAGGTGCATGCCACAACACCCGGCTAATTTTTCTATTTTTTGTAGAGACGGGGTCTTGAACTCCTGGCCTCAAGCAATACCCCAACCTGGGACTTCCAAAGTGCTAGGATTACAGGCGTGAGCCACCGCGCCCGGCCTAAGTCCTCTGTTTTCCAAAGAGATTTATGGAAACCTCACAGCAGCTATTAGTTGCTCGAGCAACACGTCCAAAAGTGCCCTGCCAGGCACCTATGTCATTTTTAAATTTCTTAGTAGCCAACTTTTTAAAAAGGGGAAAACAGGTGAAATTTATTTTAAGGTATTCCCTTTTTAACCCATTATGTTCAAAATATCATCGTTTCAACATGTCACCAATAGGTCGAATTGTTAGAGGTTCTTTTTTTCATATCAAGTGTTCAAAATCCAGTGTGTCCACCCACAGCACGTCTCACCTGCGCACAGGCCACGTCTCGAGGGCTCCCCTAGCCACGTGGGGCCCGTGGCCACCACACGGGACAAGCAGATCTGGAGCACATAGCTCCTGGCTCGCAGTCAGTCCAGGGACATCTTCTCTCTGGGGAAATGACGCTCTGACAGACTTGGAGTTGGGGTCCCTGCACTCGGGAAGGAGGTGCGGAGACTCACAGGTAAAGGGATAGGGTGGCTCGTGGCCAGACGGCCAGGAGGGGGCAGCGGAGGGCAGTGCCCACACCTCCCAGACCAGCCACCTGCGGGGACAGGGGACATCCTCCTTGCAGGGGCCACAAGGCAGCCATCGGTCTTTGCAGCAGATGGAGGTTGGGGACCCCTGACATAGTATTACTCCCCGGTCCTGACCCCACCCGGGGCTTCTCAGGGGTCCCCATCCACGATGGCGCCGTGGCCCGTTTCCTTGGGAGCAGCCACCTAGACATTCATCTGGACCACGGGGCGGGGGGCGCTGAACCCGGGCTCTGGAAACCCTGCCCGGCCTGGCCGCAGCCCGGCGGGGCGTGGGGGGTTCACCGAGTCTCAGTATCGTACGAGCTGCACTGGAGTGGGTCAGCGTCAGGAGGGGAGCCCGGC
This sequence comes from Cheirogaleus medius, assembly GCA_008086735.1. Lineage (NCBI taxonomy): Eukaryota > Metazoa > Chordata > Mammalia > Primates > Cheirogaleidae > Cheirogaleus > Cheirogaleus medius. Next base: position 7,764 of record VBSM01002308.1, on the reverse strand, counting down.
GCCCCAGCCGGGAGCCGCCTTCCTGGGTGTGAGCAGGCCCTAGGGAGAGGTCCTGGCTCCAACGTGTTTGCCAGGCCCTGCCGTGTGCCGGGCGGGTGTGGTGCCTGGCTCTGAGGACGGCGTGGGGACGAGACTCGGCCGTTGCCCGGTGGTAGCAACGGTGAAGCCCGGCAGCTTCTCCGGGTGGGGCCCACGTGCACCGTGGGGTCGGGGCTGTGGGAGGCAGCTGAGCCGTGCCTGTCCCCCCTGCCCCGCTGCCCCCACCAGCACCGGCAGCGCTGGGCGTGCCTGTCCCAGGATCAGCCCCTGCCAACAGCCCCCAGGAGGTGGGGCACAAGCCCCCAGCCTCCTCTCCGAGTCCCCAACGTGTGCCGGAGCACTGACGTCCCTGCGTGGGCTGCCCTTCCCCGCTCACCCCTCTGCCCCGCGGGCAGATCCGGGGGCCCCTCCCAGGTAGAGGATTTGCCCTCAACTCCTTGTCCTACCTGCGACTGGGAAACCCCAGCAGAGACAAAAGCCCTGTCGTGTCAGTTGAGTGTTCTGGATGTCAGCCTAGGGCCGCGGTTCCTTGGGGAGATAGGGCCTGAGTTGGGCCTCAGAAGGAGCGGGAAGGTTCTGGAAAGCTGGGAAGGAGTGGAAAGGAAGGAGGGAGAACAGCATGTGCACAGGTCTGGGCCGGGCCAGGTCTGAGTGTGGGGGGTGCCACAGCACCTGCTCCAGGTGGGCAGGGGCCTCCGATCTGAGGCCAGGGAGCCATGGGGTGGGTCACCACCTCGGCCCCTCAGGGGACCCAGCCCTGTGTAAGCAGTGACCACGGGGTCCCTCGAGGCCGTGGGGACCCTTTGTAGACAAGGGCATCTCTCTGGGGCTTGGCTGTCCCTGGAAGATGTCACTCACTCTGTGCCCCCGTTTCCTCGAGGTTAGCATGGGGTGACAGTAGTGTGTCCTCGTGAGAGTAAGACCGTGACCTGTGAAGGACTCAGACCGCAGCGGTCACAGGGCCCACACGTGTGTGTGTGCTCCGCCACGCAGGTCCGCTTCTGCGGTGTGGGTCGGCTCGGCCACGCCAGGCCCTGCGGCAGACTCTGTGGCAGCCACCAATGAGCACGTGGCTTCTCAGCGCCCCCTCCCCCCCGAAATGAACCCCCAAGGCTGGTGCCGCGAGACACAGGGTCGGGGAGACGTCCAGGCTGGCTCAGCCCCTGATGCTGAGCTGCCATGAGATGACCTTGGACCCCAACGTCCTCACCTCTAAATGGCCACAGCGTCCCCTACGATGTCCCTAAACAACACGGATGATTTTCAGCATGTACGTCAGGCAGAGTCCCGAGGACCCAGGCAGGGCCAGGGGACCCCGGTGCTAACGATGACGCGTCACCGACGTCCGGGTGTCCCCGTGTGGAAGGCGAGGGCCGTGTGTAGCTCAGGAGGGTGGAGTGGGGTCGCTCAGACGCGACTCACGTGCTCCCTTCTCCTGCTTGTCTCTCCTGACGTTTAGATGAATGCCCGGGGGGGGGCCGGCGGGGGGCGTCTCGGAGCCAATTAAAACGCCAGCGTCACACCCCCAGTCGCTGGAGATCCGTGATGACAACTCCGGAAAAATGGACATGTGACCCGAGGCTTGGGATCGGTGCCAGGGCCCTGGGTGGGACAGGGTAGCAGGAGTCGTAACAGAACCTGCCGGATCAAGTCGTGCCGCCTTGCGGCTGCGGTGGGCGGGCCAGGAGGGAAGCCAGCACCTGGGCCTGGGCTGGGGTCCACCCTGGCAGCCAGATCTTCGTCATCCTCACACTCCTGTGTGACCGGGGCTGCCGTGGGCGGGGCGGTGAGGGTTGGGCCGATGAGCTCGCTGTCTGGAGGGGGGGGTCCCTGTGCAGATCCCACTGGAGTGTTTTGGTTGTCATTCGAGGTCCTGGGCGGGCAGTGTCACCACCGTTTCCCAGATGTGCGAGCTCCGCCTCTACCCAGAACGCGGGGGCCGCAGGGGCCTCGAACGCCAGACCCAGGGCTGTTTCACCCGTTTTCTCCGAACTTCCCTGTGGTCTTTTAGAGGCCTGTCTTGGGGGGCCCGTGCAGTTTGTGCTGTGCACCCGGCCATTTCAGGTCGGTGTGGGGTCTCACTCCTTCCGTACTTTGGAGGCCGTTTCACAAATCGTATACATTCAGCACCACATCATTGCTGTCTACGGCAGTCCCTAGCACGGTGCTTGGCAAACATGAGGCGTTTGATACATGCTTGTTGAGTGCGTGGGCGAGCCTGACCCGTCTCTGGGCGTGTGGCTGGCAGAGCCTGAGCTGACTCATTTCTCCTTCGGGGTTGTGACCGTAAAAAAAAATGACAGGTTCTCAGGTGGGTAATGACAGGCTCCACATTTCCAGAGAACCCGTCTGGGAAACGTTAAATACGCAACAGGGAGAACCAGGCGGGGCCTCCGGAGGGGACTGGGTGGGAGCAACGTGGGCGGCCCGGTTGCAGCCGGCGGGGACCGGTCGCCCCTGAGACGTCCGTGGCTCGGCCGTTGTTGTCACTTGAGGCCATGGGCAGTTTGTCTTCTCTCTGAGGCTGGCGTGGGAGCCGGTCAGCTCACACCTGTCGGGTTCAAGGACACGCAGGGCCAGGGCAGACGGGCGGGCAGCGTGGAGTGAGCGTGAAGCCGCAGACTGCGCCGTGCCCCCGCGCACGGGCCTCGTGGGCCCCTCACCCGGGGAAGACCCAAGTCCCGCCCTGGGTGTGGCGTGTGCTGGGTGTGGCTGCTATAACACCCGGCGGCTCGGGACAACGGACACTTGTTCCCCTCCAAGTTCTGGAGGCCAGAGTTCCGAAATCCAGGTGTGGGCAGGGTGTGGTCGCTCCGGAGGCCCCAGGGGAGGGTCCTCCCTGCCTGTCCCCGCTCCTGGGCTTGTGGCTGCCCCACTCCTGTCTCTGCTGAGTTCCCCTGGCCTTCCCTCTGTTTCTATCCTCCTCCTTATAAAGATACTTTCATTGGATTTAGGGCCCACCCTGATCCAGTGCGACCACATCTTAACTAATTACATCTGCAAAGACCCTGTTCCCAAAGTCACATTCTGAGGTTTTGGGGGGGGTCTAACTTTTGGGGGGACACTGTGCAAGCCAGTGCACTTGACCTGCCATTGTGACTTGGCCCCTTCGCTGGCTCCCCTACTTCCTTTCTCCCCCTTCTGCTTGGCTGCCTCAGAGGCGTCGGCGAAGCACCGAGCAGGCTCGTGCCCCGGGGCCTTTGCACATGCTGCTTCTCCTGCCTGGACCGCACCCAGAGCTCGTTTCCTCACTCTCTTCTAGGACTCTACCCACGTGACCCTCCTAGAAATGACACTCCCATCACTCCCGGCCTTGGCTTCCTTCATGCCACTTGTCCTCTGTGTAGTACGTATTTATTTCTCAGTCTCTGCCGCCTCTAGGCACCTGACAGAACGGGCACCTTGTCGGTCTTGTAGCCCCAGTTCCGAGAGCAGCTCCTGGCGTGTGGTAGGTGCTCGACCCCATCTGCAGCGGGACGAATGCTCACGTAGCTCGAGTGTGTAGGCTCACGGGGTGCCAGAAGGTCCTTAAAATGAGGACGTGCTCAGCAGAGGGGCTCAGAGGCCACACGGCAGGAGGAAGGGGCAGGGGGAACGAAGGTGTCCGCTCCACACTCTCCTCTTCCGCCTGAACTGTTTTGCTTTTATCTAGTTTATATGTTTGTTCTTATCTGAAAGTTTGTGGGGGAGGAATCCTGCTTATAGCCGACTGAACCTATAGTCGATCTAGGCCAACAGCTCCATATTACAGATGAGGACACTGAGGCTCAGAGCGGGGGCAGAGATATGCCCAAGGTCCCTGAGCCAGCTGGGGTGGAGCCAGACCCAGGAGCCAGCCTCTGCCTGCCAGGCCCGTGCCCACCCACCAAGCCCGGCCAGGGTGCCTCCCTCCCCGGGCAGTGGCTGCTGCTCAGGGCTGGCACCGGGCCTGCCTGGGAAGGTGCCTGAGGTTCCGCACCCAGCAGCGTGAAGGTCAGAAGGGCTGGGATCGGGTGGACCCTCTGGGCCTCCCACGGCAGGGCGCTGGTGTCAGAGGCCAGTACGGTGTCACATGGCGCCCATCCCAGGAAACCGTCCTTTGCCTTCCCTGGCGGCCAGTCTGGGCCTGATAGCGCCTGGTGGGTCAGCACCCTGAATGCCCCGGCGGGGAGGGCAAGGGGGGAGCAGCCCACCCAGCGCGGCTGGGAACTCCCCGAGGCTTCTGGAAACGTTGCAACTGGCCACACTGTTTGCACTTCCAAACACTGTTGCAAAGAAAAACAAATACATGGACCTAATCAGATGGGAGTTTGCCGCCCGAAACGGCCGCGGGCTGTTTGCACCGCAGTTGTGCCAACAGCGAACGTTTCCTTGGGTCTCCGGGGCCCAGGCACCGGGCTGCGGCGCTCTAGGGACATGGTTCCCGGTTCCCTGCCCTCTCGTGACCCCGCCAGAGAAGGGCTGTCATTGATATCTCCATGTTACTTGTGGGGAAACTGAGGCTCAGATGACGTGGGGCTCACTGCTGGCCAGTGAGCGATCCTCTGGGACCGGACGCCGGCCGGTCCGAGCCGAAAGCTCAGGCTTGTTCCGACTTTGCCACCCACCCTCCCGAAATAGCCACTGAAAAGGGAGGCGGAACAGGGCGTCATTGTTCGTCGCTTCTGGGCACTCGCGGCTTGCAGCGGAGGCGGGACCTTGGAGGACGGCTGGAGGCCGGCTTCAGGTAGGCCGGGGGCCCTCAGGGCCACAGCCGCAAACCAGAAACTGGGTCGCACGGTTTGACAAGGCGTTTCTGTGCCGTCTCGGAGCGGGAGACGGCGTTCCGTGCCGAAGGCTCGGCGTTTCTGGAACCTTCTGATGGTTGGCGGAGGCCATAGGGTGACGGGGGAGGATCTCCTGCCCACTTCAGCCGCTCTTTGGAAGGGTGAAGGGTCATAGGTCAGAGGACATTGGCGGCCAGAGCTCGTGAGTTAGAGTCCGAGGATGCTGGCAAGTCGGGCTGAATTCTGGAAGGAGGAAGAGATCTTTCCAGAGAGACGGGGATCCGGGGAGGGAGGGGCCCGCTTGGGGGGGG
>VBSM01002299.1:515263-558378 GCA_008086735.1 Cheirogaleus medius | reverse complement strand
CTGTGAGAGGACTGGTGCAAGAGTAGACAATAATTTTTCCATTGGCTTGACTGTCTGCAATAGTGGCAGACACCTCGAGGTACAGAGTGCTGTTATTTAGGACTTCTCAATCTTGAGTTATAATATACATGAAGAGATGCTTTTGTTCCTTATTCCTGCAGCTGTTGTAGCTGGAAAGACATCAGCTAATTAGCCTTTTGATTCTTTTCTCTCAGCATTTGATTTCTGTAGTTGTTGTTCTAAATTCTATCAAAATGTTCACCTTTGGTAACCAATTCTGTAGCAGACTTGCCATACAATTATGCAGCTTAAGAATTAATCTTAGGATAAGGAATATGTGCCCAGCCCAGAGCGGCATAAGAGTCATACATTCCGGCTTAGGTTTACCTAACAAACAGGGTTGCTGCTTGAAGGCATAACAAAGAGTTTGATCTTCTGCACGTAAGCAAATGTTGCCCAGCCTCATAGCCCTGGGGGTCTGGAGGCCACTTGATAAACACCTTGCCCTTATGGGTACCGCCTGAGTTCATGGGATGGCTGTTTAGCCCATGACGGGTAAGCCCCTTCATGCGGGGGGAGCAACCTAAGACAGGCACAGCAGCAGGGGGCCAGGCTGGAAGGAATGGGAACAAAGTTCCCCTTTGTGGCTGCATTGCTTGTCTGTGCTTATCTCAAACTCTGGCTTATGGCCGTAGGCTTAAGCAACCCATTAAGACCCCGAGTCATGGGACATCTGTGTCCTAAGGCTACGTGTTCCGGAATCTATGGCCATTGTTGCAATGCCTGGGTGGTCACGTATAAGGAAGTAACTTTGATTTTTTGACTATAAGAATAAAGTGACTGGGGCATTCGGCGCTGCAGTCTTGTACCGTCTTTATGTGTGTCAGTGTCTTTCTTTGGCTCCCAAAACAGAACTTCACTGGTTTCCAGTGCTCAGAAGAAGTCTTAAATAATCAGCAGGTGAACCACTTGAGTGCCAAGAACAGAGAAATCAGATAAATGATCAATCAGGCTGCCCTCTTCACTTCAAAGATGCTCTGTACCTTTAAGAGCAAAATGGATGGGTGGTGCTAAGAGTCTAAGCTTTGCTTTCTAAATAAAGATTTAAAAAAAAAAAAAGGTACCAATTCAGGAAGGACTTAGCAGTTACAGGAGCATGTAAGGTTATATTGGTTGTCAGAATTAATAGCTTTTGTGAACCGGTGTTCCTTGACCAGTAACTAACAGATATGGTTGTACCGGGTTCAGCAGCCTAGATTTCACTACAGGAGATAAATCTAAACACCAAATAGCCTGCAGTTCAGTAGGGGAAAGATAGTTTAACCTCACTAATTGCCCGGCGCATACACCCTACCCGGCTTGAGAGGCCTCCACCTCGCACCCGGAACGAGGTCCACCGGGTTTGCGTTAACCGCGGCAGAGGGGCTGGACGGCGCCCGCCACCCTAGACATCTCCGGGGTGAGGAAGATCCCGGAACACCCAGGGCTTCCCTGCCGTCCGCAGTCGCTTCTGCACCGCCCACCACCATCAGCACCTTTCCTCTCCTACCCTTCCCAGGGAGGGGAAATGGAAGAACTTTAACCTAGGGCACTAAATAGCTGAACACTGAAAGCCCGCCCTGAAGGCGCCCAGCCCCCGGCCTCTCCAACCACACTATGGCTCGTAACCCCGAAAAAAGCGTGGTCCCCTCAGATGGCGGACCGTAGGCCGAGGGCCTCCGGCGGAGCCCGGCTTGTGACCCTCGGCGCCCCCAGGCTGAGGTCAGCGGGCACACCAGGCTGGGCGGCCCCCGCCTCCCCGGACAGGCGTCAGGGACTACGGATGCTAACCCCGCTCGAAACACCCAAGCCTGGGACCTCCGCACCCGAACTCGGGTCAGACGGCCCTCCGCCCGAAACACGATCGGACCGGATCACGACCGGTCTCGCAGCCCGTCCGTAAGCCGAGCCTTCCCCTCGTTCTCCGCACCGAACTCCAGGCGCTGGGCTACCTGCTCGGGGCCTCCGCCGCCCGGCCCACGGTGGGGCGCCGCCCGGGGCGAGCCCGAGGGCCCAGAACTTGGGTGAGGCTCCAGAAGGGACTAATTCGTCCCAACCCCTCCGGGGCGGGAAGGATCCCCGCGGGCTTGGGGGACCCCCTCGCCCTTCCGCGCACCCGCCCCTGCCCAAAGCCCGCCCCGCCGCCGCCTCTCCCTGTTCAGCCTGGGTACACACAACCTTCGAAAAGTAAACGCACGTGGGGTTGGGCGACCTTGGGTGGGACGAGCTCAGAGAAAGTTAAGGTGCGCAGAGGCGTCCCGGGCGCCGCGTCCTCGGCCCCCTGCGGAGGACGGCGACGCGCGTGGGGTCTGGCGCGGCCGCAGAGCGCTGCCCAGAGCCAGGAACGCGCGATCCATCGGCAGCCCGTGGGCACACAAGCTGGCGGGGGAGGACGAGGAGGCGCAAGGGCGAGGGAAGGGAAAGGGCCAGCCTGACAGCAGAAGGAGGCCGGGGGTGTCCGCACACGCTCGGCGTCCCACGCCTCTGGCTCCCGGGGCACCCGGAGCGCGCGTCGCACGCTGCACCTGCACCCCAGGCTCCCGGCCACCCCGACTGCATCGCCCTCGGGGCTCCCCGGCCAGCCATCCCGGGGCCCCAACCTACCAGCTCCTCGGCGACCGCCGGCGTGCAGAGTCCGCGTGCCGCTGAGGCCACCCCCGGCCCCTGCCTCTGCCCCGCGGCCCGGCAGCTCCCCCACGTGCTCGACCATGAATTTATTTGTCTTTTGAAAAATCATGTTATGAACTTTTCTACTATTAGATATTACAAACTGCTGTGATTTTAAGGATCTAGCTGGATAAAGCCTTAGAAAATTTGCTCAGGTGTCCACTGGGTGGATACGTTGAGGGAACCTGAATAAAAGCCCTGAGACACCGAAACCCTGCTGTGTCCCTAAAAGTGAGAGAGAGCACACTGCAGGCAGCTGGGGTGGACTGCACGGGAGAGGGCAGCAGCCAGGAGTGCTCAGCGTCTGGAGGCCACGGTCAGTCCTGTGTTGTTTTCCCAAGGCCAGTAGGAAACCACTGGCAAAGTTTTTGATTAGGGGAGTGACATGATGACATCTGACTCTTCAAAGCGGTGTTTCCCACGGTCAGGTTGAGATCACCAGCGGGGGCGGGGATCTGTGCTGCTCCTGGTGGGCTGCACTGAGCGAGCACAGCATAAACCGAGGGCGTTGCTGCGGGGAACGCAGGGGCTGCGTCTGCCCAGGAGGAAACACTGCCCAGACCCGCCTTGGAGTCATCTCTGCTCTTCAGATCTGCCAAAGCTGGGAAACTGAGGGACAGTCTCAGAAACAGTTCCAGAAAAAGAAAACTGGAACCAGAGGGAAAGACACGTTTTTCTCCCAGTTGGGGAAGACAGTGAAGTGGGCCTAGTGGATTGGACTGTCAGGGAGAAGGGTGTATTACTTGCTTTGGGGGCTAATGGTGGTCACCTGGGAGAGTGTCGCTGCTGTGGGTAAAACATACGGGAGTACTTGGTGGGAAGTAGCAACTCTCACCCAGCAATGACGCTGGGGAATCTCAGGCAGGACAAAGAGTACTCCGTGCTGCTATTGCACGTTCCCTGGAAGTACGAAATTATTGGAAGGAAACTACGTTTATAAACGACCACTCAACACCCTGTCAGTAACGCAGAGACGACAGCAAACTTCCTCACGGAGACTGAGCGAGACCCACGTCCAGCTCAGCACAGCGGTGCAACCAAGCGCCCGGCTGAGGTGACACATTAGCGTGGAGAGGCCATCGCGTCCTGGGTGTGGGGGACCTCGGTGTAGTGGAATCTGTGGGTTCCCCGTTTCCATATTTCCACACGGAGCCCCTCCCGAGTCTCTGAGGACCGGCTGCCCCTCAGCAGGCGGATGCGGAAAGGAAGGCCGGGCCCCCGGGGCTGGGACAGGAAGGGCTCACCCCCGGTGCCTCGGGTCTGCGGACACGAAGGCCTCAGTGGCAGGGACGCTGCTGAGGGGGCGGTGCCGCGTCTTCTCACGCAGTGACGCGACAGCGCCGCCCCGTCTCCCCTCACGCACGGCGCAGCGCCAGAGGGCATGATGGGCGGTCCGCCCCCTGCTGGCCGTCGCGGGCACTACAGCCCTCAGCGCTCATGGGGCAGGACAGACGGTCCGCCCCCTGATTATCTCTACTTTCTGCTATTTCCTCTTTCATGCAGAACTTTAAGGACACCGGGGTAGATGAAATAAAGTTTAAGTGCTATTTTGGACATTCTCATTCAAATATAGTACGGCCATGAGTTAGATCTCTCTCCAAGTCAAAGAGCAGTGAAGAGCCGTAAGTACAATGTCCACAGCTGTGTGGAGTCAGGATGCAAGTGCTACCCCATGGCGACATGGACTCTGATGGGGAGTTGGGCGTAGGGCAGGGGCTGAGGTCCCAAAGGAATTTAAAGGGAGGGATAGCTTCTTGGTGCCCAGGCAGCAGCAGGGAACCAGAAAGCAGGGATTTCTGCAGACAGAACAAGGAGCTCAATGAGTCCCAGAAAACATCACCTCTCACATGTGCTGGCCCCTGGTTTGATGACCAGCTGCCCTCATCCCAGTGTGAAGTCAGCCAGTAACCATCCCCAACTCCAACCTCATTAGCAATTACAGACAAGCAAATGTGAGTCTACAACAGTTTAAAAAAAAAAAAAAGGACAGCAAGAAATGAAAGACCAATATGATCAAACTGACAGGCACCTCCAGAGAAATAAGCTCCCCAGGTCCCGTCCTCTTTTTGGCCCCACATCCTTCTCTGTTCAAGGAAGATCATCCTATTTTCAGACAATGAAGCACATTTTTTAAAAATTCTAATTAGGATGTTCAGAAAGGTATAAGGTAGTGCACACACAGAAAGTAATCTATGAAGAAAATTCAGAGATCAACAAAGACAGCTTGAAATTCTTTTAAAATATTTAAATGTCAGAATAAAAAAATGGAAGACAGAATGTAAGAAATATCCCAGAAAGCACATAAATAAAACAGCAAACAATAAAACATAAGATAAAAGGTAACCTCTTGGGGAGATGGGTCCAAGAGTTCCAACATCCAAGTAACACTTATGCTAGGAAAAGAGAACTGAAAACATGGAGGGAGGCGCTTATCAAAGAAATTAAAAAGAATATTATAAAAACTGGCCAGAGTTTAAAGGAGACCTTGTTCTTTACACTGAAAGATTTAACAGCAAGATGAATTAAAAACACCCACACTTAGGACCATCAGTGTGAAATTTCAGAACACAAAGACAAAAAAACAAAAACAAAAACCTAAAAAACCACCATAAAATCTCTAAGAAAGGAAAAACAGGTTATCTGTAAAGTAATAAACATCAGAATGACATCTGACTAAACAACATGAAATGCTACAAAAACATGATACAATGACTTCAAATTTCTAAGAAAGTATTTTCAACTGGGAATTCTGTCCCTGCCATATTGTTAATCGAATGTGAGGGCAGATTAAAGTAACTTTTAGAACATATGAGAGTCAGACAATTTCTCTCCCAGGCACCCTTTTATGCAAAGTTAATTGAAGATCATCTCCAACAAAATAAGGAAATCAAGAAAGGAAAAATAAGACTTGCAATTCAGAAGGGAGCAAACCCAGGGAAGCACTTACAGGAACTCTGGGGAGGAAGGCTCCATCCCAACTCAAACCCAATCCCCTACCCCTACCCCCAATTCCTAACTATAACCCCCAACCCCTAAACCCTAACCTTGTAACCCTAAACCCTTCAATATGGCAATCCTAAGCAGATAAGCCAAAACATCACATGCTTTCTTACTGTAAATCAATATACTTTTAAGTTTTTACCTGGGTGCTGTTCATTTATTAGATTCTAAATATCTAAAAAGGTTGATTTTGCCTTTTTTTCCCCAACCTTAATTGTTGCCTCAGTGGAAGTACCAATTCTTGAACTCCCTACTTGTCCATTTTCTGTTACGTCAGCCTTTGTTTATATTAATATCTCAAGTTCACACCCTTCAATCAATGGAGTTCACTAATTCTATATACATTATGTTTTTCATGTAAGTCTCTGAAATCAGACATTTCATCTTCAATTCTGGCATACAGCTTCCATGTAGCAGACACTTAAGAATTTATATATGAATCAAAGTAATTGAAGCAAATAAAGCACTTTTCTGCCCCTTAAGACAGATGCCATTATCAAAATACTCTTTAACATTCTCAAAATATGGGAAAATTCTGCCAAAATATTAATGCAAAGACTCTTCAAACCCCTCTTCTCTTATGTACTTGGAGCTAGCCACTTTTCTATTTGCTTATTCCAATTTCTTTTTTTTTTTTTTTTTTGACAGGGTCTTGCTCTGTTGCCTGTGCTAGAGTGCAGTGGCGTCATCATAGCAACCTCAAACTCCTGGGATGGAGTGATCCTCCTGCATCAGCCTCTCAAAGTGCTGGGACTAAAGGCATGACCCACCACACCCACATCACAATTTCACACTTTCTAATTAAAAATAATGCCATCCCTATATCTACTGCTAATGTTACAGAATTAAGCAATACAAATATCTAGTAAAAGTAAACACATAAAGAAAAAAGTGTATTTTTTAAGATTTTGTAAAGAATATATTCAAGAATTTAAATCCCACACAGGACACATAAGCAATGCTGAGGATAAAATATCTTAACTACCTTTATTGATATCATTTCTATTCATCCATGTATATAAGCTCATTAAAATCCATGCTTCAAATTTCTTGGATTTTTCCCTAGTAAGTTCCAGGCTAACAAAAGTATTTTCACATACATATTTGATTCTTACATACTTAACATCTATTAATTTGAAATTTGTTTTGTGTCAGTCTAGGGCTTTACTACTTTTCAAGACAAAAGTCACATATTAAAATACAGACTACTCAAAACATAAAAGTATACAGTTGACAAGAATGTGGTTTACAATATAGATCTTGCAGATAATACAGACTATATTATGATTTGTCTGTTTGAAAACAGAAAACAATGTATTATACTGAATTCTGCAGTCAGGTGCATAAGAAAACTTATTTACAATTCTTCTTTATTTTATAAGATAAATACCAAACTATTTCTCACATATATTACAACCATATTTTTTAAACCAAATTTTGGTTTAAAAATCACAAACTGACAACATATAAATACAAAATCCTAGGAAAAGTTTAACATCTAAGGGAAAAAACATGTCTTATGCATTGTAATGATTTCTACAATCTAGCATAAAGGTAAATGTGATTTTTAAAAAATACAGCCCATATACAATTATGGAAAAAATTTAGTCAAGCCACCTAATACAACAAATTTCACAGGTATCATTCATTTATGATGTCCAAAAATTTTCATGTACTGTAGAAGTCTCTACATAACAATTAGAATAATGTCAATAAGGATCTGCAAACTATGAAGTATTAGCAAATAAACTTAAATCATGCATTTCTCTCTGAAAGAATGAAGCTTGACTTTGAGTTAAAAGGTAACAATTATGAACTTTCCTTAAAATAACTTAAATTCACCAAACTAGGGCAATGTACATGTTTTCCCAGCTATGCATGCAGACTGTATTGTAGAAATAATTAAGTTACTAAAAAAAAGTAGAAAAGATTCAAAATAATCACAACTCAGTTAAGCTGGTGAAACCACAAAGACATCAAAGCCCAGCAACTTCCAAGAGTCTACGGGTTAAAATTAATTATAAAATCCGGATACTTAATCCTATGTCAACACTTATGAATTTATGTTTAATGTTAACAATTTATACTACTACTCTTGTCTTTGGGTAAAAAAAAAAAAAGTTAAAAAAATGTTCTGGAATAAACAATGTAACTTCAAATCATTGCTATCTGACTACTAGAAAGACTGCTTTTCTTCTAGCCCCACAATTTGATAAGCTAGAAAGCTCTCCACACACAAATCCTGGTGAAGATTGATTTTGTAAGTCGCTGCGAGTTACACTGTTCTAATACAACTGAGCTACTAAAATACAAATATTTGTTCTTAAGAAAAATTACAAAACTAACAAATCTCTTTTCCTCCAGAATTATAAAAGATAAAATCTATGAATCAGTACTCTAATATGATGACAGAAAAATAGCAAACTGAAGTTAAAAAGCACAGGCTGTCTATAATATAGGCCCCAATCTATTTCCTGCCGTCTTAATATTTTCTACCTGTTCTAAGGATTGAGTGTGTCGACACCTAGAAACCCGTTACAGTCTTTAAAACTGGGTAAATAATCATCCCTATGGTTACGGTAAAAGTAGTTTACCTTACTACTTACACACACAGAAAAACTTGTTTCTTTTTTCAGGATATTCTTTTAGGGATTACTTGACAGTGGTTCTTTTAAAGGTAACAAAGGGATCAGAAAAAGACTTCGTGAAATTGTTTTGGAATTCCCAGAAAGATATCCCACAATTTGATCTTTTATTCTTCCTCCCTCATCACAATTTTTCCTTTTAAAAATTATAACTGACAAATAAGAATTGATTTACTTAAAATAAGGGAAGCCTTCTCAATAATGTTTTCCCCTCTAGAAAACTAAGTTCAGTGAAACTCAGTGCCAGTAATTAAGAGGCTGTTATAAAATTCAAACTTGGACATAGGTGTGTCATACCCAGAAAAAATTTTATACATTTACAAACTGGTGCTTTTTTTCATACTTTACATAAGCAACACAGGTTAGTTTCAACTTCAGTTTTCATTTTTAATGCATAAAATCTTGTGCATCTTGTGAAATGGACAGACGTCAAATAGTCTCTACCACGTACACTTTAGTGTTTCACCAGAACTAAAACAGAAACACCCTTCTACCCTTCTCTAAGAAGATCTTCTCCACTTTGGGAAAACATTCTTCTATGCAGTGTAGATCTTGTCGGATTATGTAAAGAAATCACACCACTGAATCAAAATTTTAGAGGACAATCAAGAACTAGAAAAAGAAGACTACAATGTGGACAAGTACAGCAGTTCCCTTCCCCATAGCGTCTGCTCCCAGGTGTCCCCTCCACAGCAGACAGGCGGCACACACATCAGACTTGGCAATCTGCTCTTCCCCATTTCCCTTCTCAAACAGGAGATTTATTTTTCTCTGTAATAAAGCAAGTAGTATTTCAGGGGATCTGGTAGAGGGAGGCTCAGGACTTTCTGGCGTAGGAAGTTCACAGGGGGGTCTGGCTTCGTTTCAGGTGGGGTCCTCTCTTCTTCTTCCCGCCGTTCCTCTTCCAAGTCTTCACAGCTGTTGTCATCAGAGGGGTTGGAAATCCGACTGGCAAAGACCTCTTTGTCCAAAAAGACAATCGTTTCCATTCGACGGCGGCGAACTCTCCTTCGTTTAAACCTGGGGGTGTTCTTTAGTCCGTTTCCATTTTTGCTCACTGTTTCCTGATGAATGACCTTTTTAATGGTGCCCCGGATGGCAATGCGAGCCAAGTCCTGGAGGCTGCGAACTGCCACTGGAGCTACAGTGCAAAGACGAGACTGTCAAACACATCCGAGTGACACCAACACAAAGCCTAAACACCTAAAAATCCTAACGTTACTTGAATTCACTGGCAAATTTACAAATATGTTTCAAGAATGTGAGAGTGTTCTAAGCAAGTGTCAATTAGTGCTCTAATTTGCATTCATACGGTACTTTTCTAAAGATATTTTCAAATGCACTAACTCTTAACTTCAAAAAGAAAAGGAAGCAATATTGTTTGTCTAACCAATCAGTGGTAGCTTTAAAACCTGGGTTACAGTTTATTTCTTTGACAGTCAAGTTTCATTACTCTATTCACAGTATTCATTCATATATTAATACTCATCTACTAGTAATACAGTGATTATATCTCCAATATTTTTATCAATTTTAATATTTTCATAGTTATTTACAAATTGAATATTTGTTCCTTTCCTACGAAAGTAGAGAAATGCAAAACCCAAATATTTTAAAGAAAAACAAAAACCTCAAAGCACACCAAGGAGAACGAACATTTGGCAATTAAATTAAAGCTTACTATTTAGTGCAGGCAATACACACATAGCAATGTAGGGGTATTTCTCAAAGGGAAAGAGATTACATTAAACTGAACATCAGCATCACTTTTTCTTTCCAGTACCCAACATCTCCAAAGAAAAACAGTCTGCACTATAGGAAGGGCTCTTGTGTTATAAACATTTATGACCAAAATTGAGCACGCCCAGAATCTTGGCAATCTCCACTGTTCTATGGGAGCCCTCAAACATGTCTGTGCCCCAAGATCTCGGAGCACCTTCTCCCTTCTACATAGACAACAACCTTTCTCTCTCCTGCTTTTCTGTCTCTGAAAACAAGAGGTCCCTTCGCCAGGATGGGCTTCAGGAGTTCCTTCGTCTTCAATCCTGCCCCTCTACTGAGCACCATGATCATGTCTCTTGTCCTATTCAGGACCTGGCTTCCTCCTCAAATACCACCATCTTTCCTTCCCTCACCAACTTATCTCCACGTTATTTCTAGAGCCATGTGTGCCCCAAAGATGCTGAAGTAACTTCTTCCTAGGCCCTCAGACTCCCGACTATCAGCTCTGACCTCTCCAGCTCTCTGAGGCGCTTGCTTGAGATGACTGACTTGGCTTGCCATTCCCTGGCCCACGTCAGCCCCTTCCCCTGACTTCCCCGGCTCATCTTTCTTGCTGGCTCCTCCTCTTCTACCCAGTCTGGTGGTGTTCTCTAAGGCTCCAATTTCCATCATTCCCCTCTCAGTGTCCCTGCTAATCTTTGGTTTGACATCCAATCTGAGGGTGTAAGTAACAGAGACCAGCTAATGGCCCCCAAGATTCTAATCCAGTCCTGACTGGGGTCCTGAGCCTGCCAAAGACCCATGTCTACAACAGACAATGGGTGCCTCAGGCTCACATATCCTTTCTCAGAAAGGTCATATGTGTTCCGGAATCCTTTCCACTGTAGAGGCGAGTCTCTTAGTTCTGGTCTTTATCTCTTACCTGAAAAATTCCAACAGCTTCCTAACTGAATCTGCCTTTAGTGAGTTGATCGTCTACTCAATGTGAAAGCTGACCCATCCACCCTACACTGCACAGGTCTATACTCACATGACCTCACTACGTGCTGTCTTCGCTCACAGAGTTTTTCTCTTCCATTGTCTTCATCGCCATGACTTTACTAATCTAGGAAACTCTGGTCCAGGAGGTAAAAGTTGCAAAGAACTTTATCGTTCACTTCAGGAACTCATCTCTTTGAAGCCTCACAGCGAGTGTCCCAAGGTAGCACCACATTGTCATGATTCTTACCCAGGCCTCATCAAACCCTCACAGGGAAGACACTTGTTTTCAACCAGACTCTCAAAAAGTCTCATAAATACCCCAGTGGTGCCCTTCCTTTCCCAAACTCCATTAAGTCACTGGAAGTTCATGTCCTTCCTAACCAAGAGCAGCATTTGCTTAAAGAGGTTATTCTGGTTATTCACCCTCCCCCGAACCACCAAGGTTATCTAGGATATAGACGTGCTGTATCCATTATTTAAAATATCTGATAGCTGTCCACAGCCTATGTGATAAACTCAACTCTAACATGCATACCAGTCTAGTTTTTCCCACACATCCCAACTCTCCACATAGGGGCATATATATCTTAAATTTTGCCCTGCCTCTGATGACATTTTTCCTCCCTTTTTTCTCTCTTTAGGGAATTCCTTTTTACCCTTGAAGTCCAAGTACAGACGTCATCCTGTCAAACCTTCCCTAATCCCTCTAATGTCTTTGTGTACCTACTGCTGCTCATTATTTAAATTTCAAGGACTATGTCTGTTTCAGAGAACTTGTACTTTGCAGAGACCAAAGCAAAGTGTAACTATTCGATAAATGATTCTTCATAAATTAACAAACACTTCTGGAATGTATTCACCAAAATCTATTGTCTTTGGGTGGTGGAACTATGCATAATTTTTCTAGTTTTTTTTTTTTGTTTTTTTTTTTTTTTTGCGTTTTCCGAATTTCCTAAATGATCAGAGAGCATGCTGAACAGTTTCACTTTAAATATCAATTGTATTAAGTTGATTAAATTATAAGACATTAGGATGGATGCTGGCCCTGGTGTTGGCACCTTGCTCAGTTTGCATTCTGAAACAATGAAACACAAAGGCTCAGCTGTGTCAGGCTCCGTGGAAAGTCTCCCAGCCACACATCAGTAGACTGGCTGGAATGTGTTCTCTATCCTTCGTCCACCCACACTGCAGCAGGGGCCAGGCGCCCTGGGGAGCAGATAGTCAAATGACTCTGTAGGAGCCCTCTGGTTTGATGGCTATCTCTACAGAGGCGGCAAATAGTCTAAGTCCCCCACACAACAGAATCAGCTCCCTTTTGTGTGGGTCCTCTGCTTTCAATGGCATGACCAGCAACAGCTCTTTGTATAATAGACTTAAAAAAAGGCTAAAAAGACTAATATACGCTAAAAATAGATTATAATTTAAAAAAATTTTTTTTTAGAGATGAGGTCTCGCTCTGTCGCCCAGGCTAGAGTGCACTAACATGATCACAGCTCACTGCAGTCTGAAACTCCTGGGCTCAAGCTATCCTCCCGCTTCAGCCTCCAGAACAGCTGGGACTACAGGTGTGAGTCACTGCACCCAGCCCATGACTGTAATTTTTAACACCTTAAGGACCGCTCACGAGTTTTCTCGTTTTTCACTGTAGTTAAGATGATGTAAATAACGTGCAGTTTGCCCAAAAACGTGCGGTCCCTGGAGTATGTGTTAGAGATTTCTATGCGGTACGAAAGGTGTTAAAATGCCTGAAATCACTTGTAGAATTTTAAAGTTTCAGTGGAGGGAAAATGCTCTTTCATATCAAAAGGTTCCTTGTAAATTCTGTTTACTTTAAAATTCTAATGAGATTAAAACGATGTAAAAAGATAAAGTTCAGTCTACTTACGTAATTGGACAAGTCTTGATTTTCCTGACTCTGAATGGCAGGGCTGGATCAGAGGAGCAAAAGAAACAGCCAGAATCTTTTTGGTTTCCCAAGCTGAAGGACCTGTGCGCGTTATCTTAGTCAACTATCCCAAAGACAAAATGATAATATTCAAAAGATTTGACTAATAGATAGCTTATATTTAAATATAATCATCCCTATATATTCTAAAAATACATAGATACAATAAAATGAAATAACCTGACAATATGGACCCCTAATGTGATGTGCCATGAAGTATACCTAAGTTATGAATATTCTTGCAAAAATGCTTAGCCTGAATATATTCAAGCCCTAGACCTAACTTCTGTTTACAGGCAATACAGATGACAGAAAAAAACTATATAATAGAAAGAAACCAGTTAAAGGATAACAAGAAGCAACAATCAGACCAGGAATGTGAGGATTCTTACAAAACAATGTTCCTGAGCTCTCCAAAAAAAGTAAACACTGTGGGCAGAAAGTAGGGAGCAGCGCTGTTCTACAGAAAAGTAAAGTAAGAAAAAAATTCTGAGTATTCCTTCTTTAGAATTTGGAAACTTGTAAATATTTTATAAAGTTATAAAACAAAATAAAACCTAAAATGGCAATTCCTAAAAAATGAAAGAACATAACAACCAGTTACAACACTCCAACCTTTACTGAATCTTGTTTTTTCTGGGAGGAAAAACCATAAAAAGTCATTCTTGCAATAACAATGTGATAGGCACCATCAAACTTTTTAAACAGCGGAAGAAAAAGAGAAAAAAATATAATTAAGAAAAAAAAGGAAAAAAAAACCACAAAAAAACAAAGAATGTGATAGGCACCAAATAAGAGATATTGTTACAGAATCACTGTTACTTTCTTAGAGCAAACCTGTCATCCTGGACATATAGGTGATTATCCTCATTCTTTGAAGATAAATACTGAAGTGTTTAAACAAGTCTCTCCCTAGCATCAGCCCCAAGAAAACACTGAAATTCTGTGGCTAACACACTGCACTGTAGGTTATCAAAACATTTCTTTTGAATTAAAATATTGGGAGCACCAGACAAACCAATTAAACAGCACGGCTCCCTTTTGTTCTGTGACTGGGCCAGTCTCCAAATGGCCTAAACAGCTCATAGTACTATTTTGAGTCAGCTCTGTCAAGCTATGATTATACGCTAGCCATTTCTAAAAATATCTAAGCCAGTAAATCCTCCACAAACTAAGACTCTATGTCATGAATCTTAGAACTAAAAGGAATAAGCAGCTATGTACTAGGTAAACATCAAAAAACTAATCATATACTTAAATACTAGCAAAAACATTTTTCAAAAACATTTTTAAAAGGAGAATTTCTAGTTATAATGAACATGAAGTATTTTTATATAATCAATAAATGATGTAAGAAACCCTATAGAAAACTATACACTCCTATTTTATATTGTTAGATAACCTGGTGAAACATCATAAAGATGTCCACAATTCTCAAATTAATCTAGATATCATAATTCCAATCAAAAGTCTAATGCACTTTTGCATCACAACAAAGATTTCTAATATCATTTGTTTAAGACAAGACATTTAAAACAATATTTTTAGAAGAAAGAGCAAAGATGAGGGTGTGTAAGCCCTGCCGAACACTCCAGCCAACTATAGCAGGAATCACACAGGTGGCAGTCAGCAAGGGCTGACTCTGAGCGACCAACTCCTCTTTCATGTTGCTAACAGTACTGCCTTTTAAAGGGTAACTGGCAAGAATTTTAAAATGCAAAGTCTTTGACCAAGCACTTCTGCTTTTGAGACTGTATCTGGAGGTACAAATACATATAACATATATATATATATATATATATATATATATCTTAAAAGAAAACTACAAATCCTTATCTCATATGGCTAGATGGGCAGACAGAGTAGAAATGGTGTATAGCTTCACCAAAGGAGGGTTAGGAAGAGGTGTGTTTGCTTATTTATTTTTTTAAATAAAGAGATAAACTGGCCAGGTATGGTGGCTCACGCCTGTAATCCCAGCACTCTGGGAGGACGAGGCAGGCAGATTGCTCAAGGTCAGGAGTTCGAAACCAGCCTGAGCAAGAGCGAGACCCTGTCTCTACTAAAAATAGAAAGAAATTAATTGGCCAACTAAAAATACATAGAAAAAATTAGCCAGGCATGGTGGCACATGTCTGTAGTCCCAGCTACTCGGGAGGCTGAGGCAGAAGGATTGCTTGAGCCCAGGAGTTTGAGGTTGCTGTGAGCTAGGCTGATGCCATGGCACTCTAGCCTGGGCGACAGAGTGAGACTCTGTCTCAAAAAAAAATTTAAAAAGATAAACTAAAAGCAAAACCAAAAAGTGGTTATCTAAAGGTGAACGGAACAGAGTTGGAGGGGACATGCATGGAAAACATTCTGAGTGTTCCTTATTTAGACTTTGGAAACTAGTAAATATTTTACAAAGCTACAAAACAAAATAAAACCTAAAATGTCAATCCCTAAAAAGTTAAAGTAAACAAATGAGCTAACCCCGTGTCAGGTTAGTGGCATAACCTTACAGAGAAATATTATTTTAAGTGACTTTAAAACATAATAATTTGATTGTACATCCATAGTGGAATATAAGGGCAAAAAAGGCCAAAAAACCCTATGGAAGAACAAGTAAAACATCACCAGAGATACGTAATCTGCAAAATCCAGACTATAGAAAACTCTGTAAAACAAATGACCTGATTCCTTCAACAAATAAATTGCAAGGAAAAAATGAGAAGAAGGAAGGAGAACATAGATATTAAGAAACACTTAAGAGATACATGAACCAAATGCAATACATGAACCTTAAACAGGATCCTCATTCAAACAAACTATTAAAGAAATTTTTGAGGCAATAAGGAAAATTTGAACAAGTATTGAACATTTCAAGATATTAACAAATTGCTATTAATTTTTATACGTTGATATGGTTTTGTAATGTTTAAAAAAAAGAGCCCCCATTTTTCATAGATACAAAATGAAATATTTTATAGATGAAATATTCTAAAAATTAAGGATATCCACTAAAGTTTTTATATTATATATAACAATAACAGTGAAATACTATGCACACCCCACCTAATGCCCAATAAAAGGAGCTAGTTAATAAACTTAGTCAACAATTCAACAGGCTACTACATAAGCACCAAAATGATGATGCAGAATATTAAATGACTTGAAATCATATTCGTGTACTCTAAGTAAAACACTGTAAGTTATATACCAGTATGTACAATAACCTTTTTGAAAAAGGAAGCGAACAAATTAAAAGTTTTACAAGAATCAGATACAGTCATTAGGGTAAGACTTTTGAGTTTTTCTTATTGTTCATAATTTATGGATTTTCTAAAATGATTTATTACTTTTTGAACAAAATAAATGCTAACAATTAAAAATTGCAGAAAAACATACAATCTCCTGTTTTATATCATTTCTGTTTTTTCTAATTCTTTGTGACTGAGACATTCTTCCTGATGACCAATTCACGTCTGAGTAATCTGCTCATTTATTATAATCTATTTTCCCCTGTGAAACATAGTATCTAAAACATAAACAAACATGCATGACCAAATAACAAAATCTGGACAATATTCCCACTAAGCAGGCATTCCTGTAAAATGCTCACTATCAAGGTATTTAATAATTAGACTAACAATTAGAATAGAATTACTCTAATAATTCTATATATAATAATTCTAATAGTAGAACAAGTAGAATAACAATTAGAATTAAAATTAGAATAGCTGGGGAGGAAGAAGGGGAAGAGGGAGAGGAAGGAGAAGGGAGAGGCAGGGGAGAAAGCAAGGAAAGGGAGAGAAGAAGGAGAAGAGGAGGAGAGAGCGAAAGGAGGGGGAGGAAAGGGCTTCAGCGCAGGCTTTGAGGTGCCCACCTGAGTCAGGTTCTGGTTCCACCTAGGGTATCTGTCCGACCTGGCAAGCTCCCTCACCCGTCCCTGCCTCTGATTCCTAATTTGTGAAATGGAGGCAGTTGTTAAAAGGGTCACCATATGTAAATTGCCTGGCATAGACCTTGGTATTCAGTGTGCAAAAATGTCAGTTATGAAGGGAATCTGACCTTCTCTTCCAGTGGCATGACAAGAACTCCTCCTACTTTGAGCAGATTCTTCATGTATTCTTCATGCTCTTTCTGCACACCAGCCCCACAGTACACTCGATCATACTGAGCACAATCAGGAGAAATCTCCAGGCAATTGCCAGTAACAAAGGAAGGCTCACAGAAGTCAAACCTGGAAGTAAAAAATGTTTTCTGTAACTAAAAGTATCACATTGCAACAAGTCTACACAGGTGAATCTTTGCTAACCACAGGCTGTGTGTTAACTGTAAAATCCCACAGCACTATAATACAGTTTACAGAGCCAGAAGCTGGAAGCCACACTTCCAAAAAGAATTACACTATATACATAGAACTCAAGAAACTTCAAACAAAATAGCATGAAAGTGAATATCATAAACATGATCCAAATTTAAGGCAATCTCCAATCATCATTGTCTTTGCTCTGTTTTCATCGTCTTATTCAAGATCTACTATACAACAAGATAAAGGAAAATGGATTCAGCTTTTTAAAAAATTTTAATCCCTAAAATAAGAACTTTAATCTCTTATTTAAAGATGGCAAGAGCTAGTTATATGTATTGTTTTGAGACAAATGCAATAATTTTATATTAGAAACAATTAGGTGATGAAAGGTTCTCTATGTTGGAAGTATGAAAATTGAGCAAAGTGAACATTTTGTTTTCTTCTCTTACCGTATTGGGGAGAAATTGCCTTTATGTAAGTTTCAAAGTCACAAAAACCTAAAGTCCTTAAAAACACAGAATATTTTTTGAAAATTAGAACAGACACATAGGATCACCCTACCAAAGTTTAATCACATTTGAGGGCACATGAATATTTATAAAATGATTTCTTCCTATCTGATCAAAAGTTTATTAAATTATAATTCACATCCTCTGACACAATGGACATAATCTGATCTTACTTGGACATGATTTGATCTTACTTGTCGAAGCTTTCGCTTGTTCTGATGAAAAAGTCCAGTTTCTGCTTTGCATATTCTATCACATCTGAGTGAAGTTCCACCCCATGGTTTACACCAAAAGGACCTAAAAGTTTTGAGAATGAGAAAAGTTTTACAACTTGGGATCAAAATCTTGCTCATTTATTTTTATTTTATCAATTACAACATATCTGATTTAGCATGTACAATTACAGAAGTCTCATCACGTTATCCCTGGTCACCGCATCATAAATAACTTGTTTCGATGCCTGGGCTTCTCGGCTCTTAAACTTTTAAAGAATCATTTGAAAAGGGAAAAAAGCCAAGAGTTCAGAATCTTACTGATGAATTAAAAAAGAAACATGTATTTGCAAGTGAAACGAACACAAGTCTCCCCTATTTGTCCAGAGGCAGCATTTAAGATGACTGTTTTCCTCGAAAGGGCCCCCAAAAACACTCAGCTGTGGGCATTTTAATAATGCTCACAAAATAGGTTTCAATCATCATTAAAATAAAACTATGATTCTAAGTCACAATGAAACATTTTTTATATCAAAGGAAATTTATCAGTGATTTTAAACAAAACTGTGAGAAATGTCAGGAGCCCATGAAAGTGCTCCCTCCATATAAAATTGTCTCTAGGTTAAATCTGGGTGAACAGAGAACAAACTATTGACACTTAGCTTAGATGTATCTCCATGTTGTGGAAACCCAATTCCATGAACGTAAAAATCAGGCCAAAACTCAACTGTGCTGATGAAGGGTAAAACAGTGGTTACCTTTCTGAAAGGGTTGGGTAGGAGAGTCTTTTGGGACACTGATTCTACTCTGTGTCTTGTCCTGGGTGGTGACTATAGGGAAGTGGATGCATATGTAAAAACTCACCAAACTTCATGCTTCACGCTGTTCATTTACTACAGCTAAGTTATATCACAATTTTTAAAAATCTGCACGTGAAAATCAACAGGGCAGGTAGGAAAATATTTAGTAGACATATATACTATACTCATAGTACAGCACCCAACCCTACAATCCAACAGAAATCCTGGTAAATAAGCAACCTTCTGTGCATCTCACACCTTCACACTTTGCCACCTGGTGTATCTGGTCCCTTCCTAGTACAACAGCCACCACCCCATGCCAAGGCTTCCCTGGTCCCCTTTTGGACAACTGTACCTGCTGCTTTTTCTCTCAACGTCTTTCATACAAAGACCTGCTGCTAAAACATCCCCTCATCAAAACACATCCTACTTAAGAGGTCATATTTTCACTATTTACCATATCAAATACTAAATTATTCCAAACTTCAAGACCTTCTGCCAACTCACTAACTTGAATTCCCATTACTCTAACATGGGAGCATTGTCCCAGAGACCAAGAAAAAGCTGCTTGTTTTTTTCCATTCATCATATTTTCATTAACCCCTCACCTTTGCTATCAAACACTTATTATGTAGTTAATTCTAATAAAAGATATGGGACATGGTTCCTCTTCCCAAGAAGCTTAATGCCCAATAGTAATAACATACCCCTCAACCCACCCCCTCAATAAAAAGATGACTAGCAGGGAGTGTCAGGAAGGCACACCCTGGCAAAGCAGATCCCATGTCACAAAGCACCTTTCGGCAGGGTGCTGATGAGCTACCAGCTCTGAAGTAGCTACCGTATCCTCTCCTAGTTGATGAGAAACAAAGAAAAGGACAACCCTGAGCAAAGGGGAGAGAAACCCACAGAACCAGCACAGGAACGTGGCTGACCCAGGATGCAGTTCAGACCAGGTGAAAGGTGAGGGTCACAGTAAAGATCTCTGCATTAGATGAAAAACTTCAGGCTTCACATTTGTAGGCACTGGGGGAGCAATGAGGTTTTACTCTGGAATGATTTACACAAAGTGATATTAAGGTTGAGTAAGCTGGAGCATCTGGACACATCACTGTCCAGCCAGGTGTGCATCCCTGAGAGCAAACCCTAAAGCCACTTCCTTCAAAAATATCAAAGCAGCATATTACATCAACAACAGCAGAAACAGGGCTTTTCTTCCTTCGGACCTCTCCTGCCCTAACATCCAACGAAATTCCCAGTAAATTAGGGGACTTGGAAAGGAGAAGCAACAGTATCAAACTGTAAGCCATTTCTTTATAACTTCTAGGGCAATAGTCTCCAACCTTTTTGGCAGCAGGGACTAGTTTCATGGAAGACAATTTCCCACAGACAAGCAGGAGGGGGGGTGGTGGAGCTCAGGCGGTGATGGCAGCCATGGGGAACAGCTATAAATATGCTTGCCAGTTGCTCACCCTCTGCTGTGCACATGCCACCACACCCGGCTAATTTTTCTATTTTTTTTGTAGAGATGACAGGTTCTTGCTATATTGTTGTGGCTGGTCTTGAACTCCTGACCTCAAGTGATCCTCCCACTTCAGCCTCCCAAAGTCCTAGAAGTACAGCTGTGAGCCACCACGCCCAGCCTGTAGACATTCTTGATGTTTCTTTCACAACCGGTGCATCAGTAGATCCTGTCAGTTCCAACATCAAAAAACACAAGACTCCAGCCCCCATGCACCAGCTTTACCCAGTGCCTCTCACGTGGCCTGCCATCATGGCAGCCTGGCCTTGCTTCCTCTTCAGAACAATCTTTTACAGCACGGATCAGCTCCTGTCCCTCCTGTGGCAAAACCACTCCACCTCACTCAGACTAAAAACAGACATCTGTCCCCCACTGTAGCATTTTACATGAAGTGAGACTTCCATAAATCCTCAGTCATTTGCTACTATTGTTATTAATATTAAAAATAACCATACTTTCATGTACATTCTCATAACTTATTTGTCTGGGAAAATAAGTTAAATGGCTTCAAATATGATAAGCTGTGACAGCCAGGTACGGTGGCTCACACCTGTAATCCTAGCATTTAGGAGGCTAAGGTGGGAGGACTGGCAGAGAGGATGGCAAGTTCAAGAACAGCCTGAGCAAGAGTGAGACCCCCATCTCCACAAAAGATAGGAAAATTAGTTGGGTGTGGCAGTGTGTGCCTATAGTCCCAGCTACTCAGGAACCTGAGGCAGGAGAATGGCTTGAGCCCAGAACTTTGAGGGTGCAGTGAGCTATGATGACGCCACTGGACTCTAGCCTGAGTGGCAGAGCAAGACCTTGGGAAATCCTTTCAATCCATGAAATTTATTGAAAAATAAACAATTTACAGGTACTAATCTTTCAGTATTAAAACACCAAAATAAACAAAAACTGCTTGGAAGAACTTTACTTCCCAAAGGACTTTAAAGTTAATTATTCTCACTTGAGAGACAGAGTAACAAGGAAGACTGATTAAATTAAATCAAGAAATCATAGTGAGACTGAGATTTACACAACTCTCTTAGTACTCCACTGTCAAGAGGGAGAGTGCAAACAACAGACTGTGGCAGTGCAGGTGGGAGGAGACAGGGAACAGGAGAGGTCCCTCTGGAAAACTCAGGGACTGTGAGGTGCACACAAGCTTCCTTCACCATCCCTCTATCCACCACCCAGTGACATCCAATGTCAACATCGGGTAACTGCTAAAAAGTGTCCACCAGGGCTGGCCATCAGCAGACTGTATTTTCTGTGGAAGGAGATACCTCCACAGATGAGCTTTTAGACTCTCTTTCCAGACTTACCTAGAATGAGGCCCACCATAGAGCTGAGGTACCCAGTGCCACTGCCCAGGTTCAGAAACGACAGTCCAGGCTGCAGATCCAGGGCTTCCATCACCTCCGAGTAGATGCATGGGGCCGAAAGGTGAATGTTTCCATGCTTCCACGCCAAGTCCTTATAGGCATTTTCTTTAAATTCTTCAAGATAATAGTCTGCACGATCAATAGCTCGGAAAGCCTGCTCTACCAGCTCAGTCCGGATATACTGCGCTTCTTTCAAATTGTCTATCAGCTCATCGTTGTCCTCACCAGCACTCACAGCACCACCCATGTTCAAGATTACACTTGGGCAATACTACGATTAAACATTTTTAAAAGAGCTATTTACATTAAAGGTATGAGCAGAACAATAACAGTCCTAAACACATATCAATTTCAAATTCTGAATTCTGAAAATAATACTGATGAAATATCTTTTGTCAACACCCAGATTGACACCCAGAAAAGCCCCCAGACAAGCCAGATTTAGAAAAAGAAAAAAAATCCCAGTTCAATTAGAAATTCAGGTAAACAATACTAAGAAATTATTAATATGTGTCTGAACTTCAAATTTAAGTGGTGTCCTATATTTTATTTGGAACTCTATACCCTCAACATGCACACAAATACCCACCCAAGTCAAGCAATCCATTCAATCTGTTGATTTGGATACTCTGATAGTCAAATTTTAGGCAAAAAACTCTTCCCAAACAGAACATTTTGTGACAAACACCTCATTGTAACAAAACACAATAGGTTTCAAAGCTTAAGAGTAGGAGGGGCTGCTACCAGACCCTCCTACCACCCCTTCTGAAGTGCAGCCTATGTATGTAGCCTTCCCAGCTCTTTAAAATTAAAAAGTACATTTCTTGTCTTCTCCCACACTGCCTTCACAAAGAAAAAGTGCAGCATGTGTCCCTCTGAGCACAACTATTAATATATAATTACCTTCAACTAATTCACAGGAAAATGCTCTTTCATCTGGAGAAGTCTTACTCTTCCTAAAACTATAAAAATACCCTTTCTGATTTTATAAGTATCCTATTTTCTAAGTAATTTTTTCTAAGTAATGGCTTTATTTCACCTGAGACGGTAATGCTTTTTAAAATACCTGATATAAATTGTTGGGGGGAAAAAGACCACCAGACCTCATGAAGACTGACACATTTTCTGAATCAGGACAATCTTCATAACAACCTACTATAACATTATTACTATAAAGTTTATACTTATTTCCTCCTCCACAATCCTCTAGATTTCTAACAGCAGAATGAGAATCATGAAGAAATACTTAGGGGAGATATTCCATACATATCCACACACACAACTGGTAATGGTAATGGGAGAGGTTTTCCCAGAAATGAAAATTAAACGATCACATGAACGAATCACCAGTTTCTTAAAACAGGTGGACAAGGTATGTGAAGGGTATGGCTTAACCCAAATTCTCTTCTATTTTATAGTCAAATATTCACAATCAAGATTTTAGAGCTGAATATTAAATTTTTCAAATTAGGGTGGTCCAATTACTAAATTTTCACAGCCTTTTAAAGTTGTTTCAGAGCCCTCGTTAGATTACAGTCCATGGCCAGTTAACTGAGACAGATGAAATTAAGTCCTAATGAGGTCAAGTTTAATCCTGGATATAAACCACTTAGTTTTGAGGCTACAACCCTAGTCTAGCTCAGTCACCTTAAAATTTCGGCCACTGGTTAAAAGCGGAGTCATATGTTTGGATGCTCAGGGTGTATTTAGGAGAAGCCCTGGAAATCATGTACCCTACTTAATGCTGGGTGAGGAAAGCTACCTCTTCACCCAGAAGCCTATATACAAAGTTCTACCATTCTATCTCAATACCATCATTTTACCTTTAGAAGGTAACCTCCAACTGTATATTGGGTATGTTTCATTTTCTACTAAGTATCTACCACTTATTTTAAACATTTCCACAATCTGAAAGTTTATACTATATCAAAATGAAAGCTTTTTAGTAAAAATAGCTACCACATTTTTACAGGTACCACCTGCCAGCCACAGCCTCGTTTAAACTTCACAACGTAAGGAGGCAAACTGAAGGCAGGCAATGAATTTGTTCATGACCACACAGCCAGTGCGTGAGGGGGGCTGGATTCAAACCCAGGACTGTCCAGCTAAGGGCCTGTGTTCTTTATACCACACCAATGCAGCTTAAAAATTCTCAAAAGAGCAACATTTTTTACCACACATGTTGGTAATCTTTTGTCTATGGAGTAAGCCTATCTATTGCCATTGGTAGGATGCATGTGGCAGAGGTGGTGAACCTGTGGCCTTAAGGCCATGTATGGCCTTCTAGGTCCTTAAGTGCGGCCTTCTGACTGAATCCAAATTTTACAGAACAAATCCTTTCATTAAAAGGGGTGCAGCAGAGAAAGATGAAGTTTTTCTTGTCACCTTTGGTGCTTAAAAAAAGAACAATCTTGAAATCAGAAGGCTGCAAGTTCCTCACCCGTGAATGGGGTCTGATATTTCCTTATAATCTAATACTCTAATACTCTCTCCCACCGGAAACCATCACTGCTTACAACCATGGATGTGATTGTTTATGATGTCACCAAAACTACCAACAACCTTTGCCAAAGCAAATACTATCATCTTCACCTGGATTCCACAATGCAGTAAAATCCAAGAATTGGTGGAGAATCATTTTTAGGATGCTGCACTTGATGATACTTTGCACTTTATTATTTGCTGTAATCCCTAATGTTAATATAGGTCACTGCTCTGTGTTAACTAGCCACAGTCCAACAGGACACCTTGCCCCTCCTTCCAATACTAACAGCCAGGGCACATGAGGAAGACTTGTGGAGCAGTAGCAGACACGGGAAGGTCTCAGGATTGACAACTGAGGAGGCTGTGACTGTGGCTTTGTCAAAGTAAGCATGAAGCTACGATAATGGGAGTCATGATTCTAGTCTATGTTGGGTTTGCCAACTTACATATGGAGGATAGAATTCCAACTTGGATGTCACTTCTTAAGCAGAATATGGACAAAGTAATTCGTGTGCAAGATGAGCTGGGGAAAAAGACCCCAAACCACACTTTCTTCAGGAAGAATGAGGGAAAAAACAGACTTCTCATTTTGAAAACCAGAACTCTTACAAGAAATGCGAAAAGACTTTTTTCAAAAACAGATGGTCCCCAACTTAGGATGGTTCGACTTATAATTTTTTTCACAATGTGTTTATGTGGATGCAACCCCATCACAAGTCCAAGAGCATTTTTAAGTACATCTACACTATTCATAGGCCTGATGAAAGCCAGACCAGTGGTCCATGAATGGAGACAATGCCTACCAAATACACACAAAATAGCTTTCTAACAACTGAAATTGAAAATAATGAAATGAACCCTTTCTTAGAACATCCCTGCCAAGTCCCAGTGGAGACACAAGCAGGGATGAGGCCAGGGGGTGAAGGCACTGACCTCAACAGCTGAATCCCATTAACTCTGAGGTCCCCTCTCACCTGAGCATATGGCTCTATTTCCCCCAAGCAGAGCCACGATAAGTTCTGATTTGTTTAAAGGCACCTCAACTTCACTAATTCTTGCAGGACATTCTACCACATGCCCAGAATGGAGTTGTTTAACCATTCCTTCGTGAGAAGAAAAAAGAAAACTATTCTGGGCACACGAGTAAAGAGTGCTAGGGTAGATATTTAAATGACTTATTCGAGGTGCAACGCTGGAGCAAACGGATTTGAGAAGGACATCGTCTCGCAAAAACAAAGGCGCCAAGCCTCGGCAAGTCTCCTTCCTCCAACTGCCAAAGATCTTTTCCACATGTCTGAACTGAAGTCCCAGTGCTCTGCTCCAACTCTTAGTAGCTCCAAAGCGCTGCGGGGAGAGGGAAAACTATTTTTTTTATATAGCCTCTGTCACCTTCTGAAAAGGTCCAAGGCAGAATTTGTTCTAAACCTTAACTCTTGACTTGCCTGAGCACTGACTGCAAACGTCTCCTACTCAGTAAGTCGGGGACAAGCTGCAGGTCTGGAGAAGAGCCCAGAGCGTAGCAACGGGCGCCGGGAGACCGACGGGACAGCGCGAGCGCTCGGCGGCCAAACGGGGGCGCAGAGGAGGGGGAGGGCCCCGAAGGAGTCGGGCGCTCGGTGGCCGAGAGGAGGGACGGGGCCGAGGGGAGAACCGCCCGCCCGGTGCAGGCTGGGCCGAGGGGCGGCAGCGGCGGCGGCTGTACCTCGGGGCTCGGCCGGCCCGCGGGTTCGGGCGGCCTGGGCAGCGACCTGCAGCTCCTCGGTCGCGTCCCTCGCGCGTCCTCGTCCCGGGGCGCCGCGCCGACCTCCGCCGCTGTAAACATCCGCCGCCGCGCCTGCGCCTGCGCGCCCAACGGCCCGACTGCGCGTGCGCTGCGGGTCTGGCGCTTAAAGGGGCCGCGGCGCTGCCGGATGGGCACGACCCCGCCTGGCCGTTCGCGTCCGCCCGCTCTGCGGCGCGCTCGCTGCCTGACCCGCGGGGTCCCTGTCCACGTGTGCGCGGTCAGCGCGGTGCTCCGCCGGGCGGGTGGCCCCTGCGCAGGCCGCCTGCCGAGCCCTGCCTGTGAGGTTGGCGGAGGGGCTGTTCTGTGTCTCAAAAGTGACGGTGGCTGTGTCCGGGTCCCCGGGATGCTGGGTTCGGGGCCAGCGCTCTCCTAGTGCTGCCGCCTCCGCCGCCACGGCCTCCCTGCTCCGCCCCCTCGGTGCCGGGCCGCGTATCCCCTTTGGACCGCCTGCCCAGCACGCTTTGTGAAATCGGCCCTGCCCGAACCGCGCACGGGGATGTCCGAGTGGGCTTTGGCAGCAGAACCCTTTCTTGGAGCAGAGTGTCACAAGCTATCTCACACACTCTCACACACATGGTGGGCACAAGCATCGCTGATGTGGAGGCGAGGCCTCCTCCCCACCTGCCTCCTGCCCCCACCTTCCTCTCCAGACCTTGGAGCTCCCAGAGGCCGGCGCCTTCACCACCTTCTGTGGTCCCAGGGCGAGCTCGCTTCTCTGATACCCAGCGCCAACCCCGTGACCCTGTGGTTGCCCACCAACCTCACAAACTTCACACTGGCTCCAGCACCCTTCCTACCTGAGAGCCTGTGGTTACCTGCGACCATGTCAAACGACAGAGGCCCTGGAGCCACCCTTGACCCTCTCTCGCTGTCAGGGGACACCTCTCCGTACATCCCTCCTGTCCTGACCCAGATTCCCAACCCTCTCACCACCCCTCCCACCACTCCCTGGGCTAGGCTGATGGTCCTCCTAAAACACAAGCTGACCGATCTAATCAGACCCTGCTCTCTTCTGCTGATGGTCCAAGATGATTCCCCCTGCTCCCCTCCACATCAGCTCCCATCACTAGACTAGCATTCATCTTCATAGGGTACCTGCCAAGCACTCCACGTGGGTTACTTCTGTGAAATAGGTACTGGTATTACCTCCAAGGAGAGAGTGGACAGCAGGAGACAGCCGGGCACTCACAGCAAGGCTATGGGGTTCTCCTGTTGGACATAAACAATCTTGTAGGGAGGAGCACCATCGTGATACAGGGAGACAAAACATGGCCACATCATAGTATTGTCTAAGCATAGACAAAAACAGGGTCACTGTGCCACCCATGATGTCCCAGACATGCCCTCTCTGGGCTAGTTGCAAAGCCCCCTGCTCTGCCATCAGCCACAGCTGAACCTCTCTCTGCCCTGGCCTCTTCACAGATAACGTTTGCTAAGATGCCCAGTCAGAGAACTACCCTCCAATTTCTGATGGCATCCAATCTGTGGGGAAAAAATCACCCAACCCATGCCCACATCCTTTAGTTTTTTCAATACCTCTTACTGAGATGCCCTGCAGTTCCCCATGGTGTGCATGCACCCTCAATGCGATGAGTAATAATCCCAACTTGCTCGACTACACTTGTGTTCCTGGTGGCCTTTGGCTGGAAGACATTGACACCTCCATTTTACAGATGAGGAAACTGAAGCTCCAAAGAGGTTAACTGGTTCCTCCAAAGGTGCATAGTAAGTACAGACTAGTATCCAACCACTGTTCCAAACCTTCCTTCAGTCTCCTCCCATGCCCAGCCACAGGGAGTTTTCTAGTTATGTCGTTGGTGTCCCCCTGCGCAGACGTCTATCTCTTAGCACCTGTCTACTCATGGTTGGCATATCTGGAGGAGGATTCTCCAGACAAAGGATTGATCATGCAAATGCCTGAGGCAGGGGGACACCAGAGTATCTGAGGAGCATTGAGTGCCTAGAGGGAGGTTGTGTTGTCATCTTCAAAGTACAGTACTAAGACTCCCTTTGGTTCAGCTAGCCTTTTTCTATAGTTTTTTTTTTTTTAATTCTGGTCAAATATACATAACATTTACCATTTTAACCATTTTAAGTGTACAGTTCCGTGGCATTAAGTACATTCACCTTGTTGTACAACCATCACCACTGTCATCTCCAGAATTTTTTTCATCATCCCTTACTGAAACTCTGTATCCATTCATGCTAAAAATTCTCAGCGAACTAGTAATAAAGGGGAACTTCATCAACATGATAAACAAAATCTACAAAAAACCCCACAGCTATCATACTTAATGGTGAGAAATTGGATACTTTCTCCTTAAGATCAGAAATAAAGCAAGAATGTCCCCTCTCACTACTTCTAGCTGATTCAATAAGGCATGAAAAGGAAAAAATAAGATATACAGATTTGGAAGGAAGAAATAAAAGTCTTTGTTCACAGATGACAAGGTTGTCTATGTATTCTATCCCAAAAAAAATCTACCCAGAAAACTCCTGGAACTAATAAGTAAATACAACAAAGCTGCAGGATACAGTAGGTCCCCTTTATCCTTGGGGGATATGTACCAACCCCTACAGTATATGTAGGGATGCCAGAAACTATGGAAAGTACCTAACCCTATATACACTATTTTTCTTATACTATAATAAAGTTTATAAATTAGACATAGTAAGATATTAACAATAACAATAATAAAAGAGAATAATTATAACAATACCCTGTAATAAAAGTTATGTGAATGTAGTCTCTCTTTCGGCTGCTAAGTGACTAATGGGCAGGTAAAGTATACAGTGTGGATACACTGGACAAAGGGATGATTCACATCCTGGGCGTGATGGAGCAGGATGGCATGAGATTTCATCACATTACTCAGAATGGCACATAATTTAAAACTTATAAATTGTTCATTTCTGGAATTTTCAATTTAATATTTTTAGATTGTGGTTGACTGTGGGTAACTGAAACCATGGAAAGTGAAGCCATGGATAAAGGGGGGACTACTGTACAAGGCCAATATACAAAAGTCAATATACCAGCAATGCATAATTGGAATTTAAAATTTAAAACACAATACTATTTGCAATAGGATCAAAAAATGAAATACTTAGGTATAAATCTAACAAAACAAGTACGAGGTCTATTTGACGAAGGCTACAAAACTCTGATGAAAGAAATCAAAGATCTAAGTAAATGGACAGATATTGCATGTTTATAGGTAGGAAGACTTAAGTTCTTCCCAACTTGAGCCTATAGATTCAATGCAACTCTAATCAAAATCTCAGCAAGTTATTCTGTGGATATGAACAAACTTGTTCTTTTTAACTTCATATGGGAAGGCAAAACCCAGAATAGCCAACAAAATATTGAAGAACAAAGTTGGAGGACTGACACTACCTGGTTTCAAGACTTACTATAAAGTTACAGTAGTCAAGAGAGCATGGTATTGGCAAAAGAATAGACAAATAGATCGATGGAACTGAATAGAAAGCACAGAAACAGACCCACACAAATATAGTCAACTGTCCTTTGTCAAAGGAGAAAAAGCAATTCAATGGAGAAAGGATAGACTTTTCAACAAATCATACTGGGACAACTGGACACCCACATGCAAAAAAACATGAATCTAGACACAGAGCTCATAATTTTCACATAAAAATTTTAGTAGATAGCATAGGAGAAAATTTAGGTGACCTTGGGTTTAGTGATGACTTTTTAGACAAATCAAACACACAATCCATGAAAAAAAATAGGTATGTTGGTTTTCATTAAAATTAAAAACTTCTGTTTGTGAAAGACACTATTAAGAGAATGAAAAGATAAGCCACAGACTGAAAGAAAATGTTCACAAAACATGTATCTGATAAATGACTGGTATCCAAAATATACGAAGTACTCTTAAAACTTAACAATAAGAGAACAAAAAAATTTTTAAATGGGCAAAAGATCTGAACAGATGCCTCAGCAAAGATATACAGATGGCAAATAAGCATATAAAAATGCTAATCATATGTCATTAGGGAATTGCAAATTAAAAAAAGCAATGTGATACCACCACACACCTATTAGAATGGCCAAAATCCAAAATGCTGACGCCACCAAATGCTGGCAGCAGTAGGAGCGGTAGGAACTCTCATTCGTTGCTGGTGGGAA
The DNA here is from genome assembly GCA_008086735.1 of Cheirogaleus medius. NCBI lineage: Eukaryota > Metazoa > Chordata > Mammalia > Primates > Cheirogaleidae > Cheirogaleus > Cheirogaleus medius. Next base: position 528,255 of record VBSM01002299.1, on the reverse strand, counting down.
TGCAAAATGGTACAGTCACTTTGGGAGATACTTTGATAGTTTCTTACTAAGCTACACATCGTCTTACCTTATGATCCAACACTTGTGCTCCTAGATATTCACCCAAATGACCACTATATACACACAAAAACCTACACATAGATATTTATAGCAGTTTTATTCACAATTCACAAACTGGAAGCTGCCAAGGTGTCCTTCAATAGGTGAATGAATGGTTAAACAAGCTATGATTGTCCATACAGTGGAGCATGAATCTGTGATAAACATAAAAAGCAATAGAGCCATGAAAAGACATGGAGGAAACTTACATGCTTATTGCTACAGGAAAGAAACCAGTATGAAAAGTCTGTGTGATTCCAACAATATGACATTCTGGAAAAGTAAACTTGAGTGGAATAGTTAGGATGGAAGAGGCTAGTAGGTGCTCATGGCATGGGTGGAGAAAGATTAAGATATATAAGGAAAAAGTTTATTTTATCCTTTAGGAGGAGACAGAGAATGAGAGCGAGAAAGAAGTGGATGGGGAGGAAGAGAGCAGAGAGGTGGCATGGCATCCCAAAGAAAGAGAAGGGAGATGCCACTAGTGAGGCCATGTGGCTCGCTGATTTTAAGGGGGAAGAAGAGAAAAAAATAGTGATGTCTCTCAGTTGACAACAAAAGCAGCAGCAGGTAGATAACAAAAACTGCAAGGACGTCAAAGTCCAAGACTTGGTTTCCTGCCCTTCCTTACAGAAGGGATTATCACAGAAGATGTGACTATGTCCTTGAGATATCATTAAGGCTGTTGTCGCTCATTCTTCTGCTGTTTACTTAGGAACTCTGTAAAAGCAGATTCTCAAAAAAAAATTTTTTTTTAAAGAGCGAGATTTACATCTCTTTTCTGTCCATTCAGCTTTCTTCAGAAGTTGTGCAAAACAGACCAGTGTCTGTTAGAGAGAGAACTCATAGAGTCCATCTTTAACTGTTACTGGGGAAATTGTAGGGTTAGGTATTTTCCTGTTGTTTTTGCAAGGCCACCCCTTTCGAGGAGCTCCATTTCTTTTCTATTTTCCTTTAGAGACAGGTTCTTGCTTTGTCGCCCAGGCTGGAGTACAGTGGCGTGATCATAGCTCACTACAAGCTTGAACTCCTGGGCTCAAGGGATCCTCCGGCCTTGGCCTCCCAAAGTGCTGGGACTACAGATGTGAGTCACCGTGGCCAGATGAGGAGCTCCGTTTCTGAACACCAGACAGTGGCTGCCTTGCCATTGCCTGCTCTGGACTTGATGGTGGTCGAGGTAGACTGAGTCAGGGCTAGCTAAAGGGAGCAGAATTAGAACAGGAAACTCTAATAGATGACGTGCCAGGGGCGCTCCTCCTTCCTAAGCAGGAAGCGCTGCCCACACTCCCCCCACTCCCTTTTGCAGGGGAAGTGAGTGAATGCAGGGACAAGGGTCCCTGGGATACCACTCCTTGTCCTCAGCCCCCTTCCCTGCTGCTCTTCCAACATCTCCTCTGAGGGCTCTTTGCAGTCCAGTGGAAGGTGAAGGTCTCATGCCCTCAGTGTCCTGGACCTCTGAGATACTTGCCCCTAGGTACATAAACACTAGTCGGCGCTGTCAGGGCCGAGGGGGGTGGGGCAGCACTCTTAAGGAACGGCGTCACACCTGGGAGATGTCTCTCCTGCCTCTGGCCAATCTGTGCAAGAGCCAGGAGGGTCAGTGCCATATGGCTGGGGACATGGGCAATGACAAGATGAGGACTTTACCACAAGGTGTCGCCACTGCACAGCTGCTCTGTTGGGAGGAGACAAACTAGGTCATCTGAAAAGGGAAAAAGTAGTTCTACCTCATTTGAAGCCCTATAGCTTACAGCGAACGGAATTAATCACTGTCAGTTTTCAGACCTGTGCCAAGGCTGCTCGCTATTCACACCACACAGGGAACAGCAGCATGACGTTGATCTGAAAATACTGATCAACTCAAATGTGTTCCCATTCATACAATGGTTGGGAAGGATTCTTAAAAATGATTTCTCATCTTAAAACAAAAGTGTTTTAAGTGGGCACAGGGAAGGGGTCTGCAATGGTCGATTTAATGTTGACTTGGCTGGACGTATATACTGGAGATACATACACACACGCACACAGACAGGGTCCTTACAAAGAGGTAGTGTCAGACCAGGACCCGGAGGTCTGTCCATGGGACACTTGAGGAGGAAGTACCCTGAGGAGCTGACACCCACACTTCTTAGGATGTGGGACCCAGGGTTCTCAGCGATACTGCTGCCACTAAGAGGAACTCAGTGTGCCCTTCCCCTGCACCAGCCCCTCTGCCACTCCCCACTACTCATTGTCTCTTGTGATTTATGGGAGCAAAAACTTGAGGGGAAAGTGTGAGAAGGTAGCAGACTTGGAGAAGCAGAGGTTGCTCCAGAAACTTCTGACTGCAACTGGTGGTAGAACAGACTAGTCACCAGGAGGAGGTGGTAGCAGCAGACATTTTCACAGGAGTGACGTTTTCACCTGTGCACCAGGTAGGTGGAAGCTGGACCTGTCGGTACAGGAGGGCCTCGGGGAGGGAGGTGGTACCTCCAAACCTGCTGGCAGTAGCCGTCAGACATCAGGTAGCTGGCACTCCACCAGTGGCAGACCTCAGAGCCGAAAGTGGTGGCTGGTATAGATGGGAGGTACAAGGAAATCCCTGAAGTGTCTGAGGTGGTGAGTGATGTGGGCCTCAGTGGGCCTCTGTGGACTGGCTTTGCATGGCAGGCAGGAGTGCCAGGTGCGGGGAGAGGCACCCAGTTGCCAGGTCTCTGGAAAGGCCAGCTCCAAGACGGCTCCTCCCAGGCAGCCCAGCGCTGGGATCTCTTGGTGAGGAGATGCCATGTGGAGGCCTCCTGCCCTGTCCCTACACCCATCCAGATGTCCCCAGCAACTCGAGGTCGGCCCTGGGCGCCCCCTCCCTCCTTCCCTCCCCCCTCCATTCACTCAACAGCACGTGCTGTTCGCCTACAGCAGCACATCCTCTCTGGGCCCTGGGCATCCAGGGTTAGTGCGATGAGACCCTTTTCTCAGGGATCTTGGGCACACAATAAACCAGAAAATAAATCAGCAATGTCCCTCCACTGCTCAGAACCACCCAGCATTTTGTACCTCACACAGAGTCAAAGTCTGGCCACTACTGAGCCCCCTCACCCCCTCGTTCTTCAACTCTGCCCACTGGCTGGCACCCTTTCCCCTCACACCAGGGTCCCTGCTCCCGTGTCAGACACCCACAGAGCTGGCCCTCTCCTCCCTCAGGTCAAGCACAGATCCCCTTGTGAGGAGCATCCCTGACCACCCTCATTCCTCCTTTCCACTCTTGATTTCTCTGTAGCTCTTTTCACCAAATATATAAATTCTCCAGATGAGGCTGAAGCATCTGCCTCCACTTCAAGGGGTCTTCAGGGCCTCCAGCCAGTCCCACTTGTCCTGGGGAATGATCAGTGTCCTGGGAGGCAATGGCATGTACCTTGCCTCCCCGGGCCTCCTCTCCAGGCACCCTGACAGGTGGCCCAGTTGTTCCCGGCTCTCCTGAGGCTGGCCCAACACAGCAGTGTGCTCCTGGCTCTCCTTGTCCTGCCCAGGTGGGTTCTTCTTCTTGCCCTCAGCCTCTCACACTGGACAAGGGACCATGGCAGCCCCTTCTGCTCCAGCCCTGAAGTTGCCCACTGGATATGACTGCTCTGTGAGGATCCAGCTGGGTTGACACCCCCCTCCCCTCCTGGAGAGAGAAACCCTGAGGGCCACTGCAGTGTGTGCTGCGGGCACCATCATGTGGGTACCCAAGGTACTAGCCTTGGTGTCAGGGGCCTGCAGGCATGTCCTGGCTGCACAGCCAACACCCTGTCTGACCCTGGGCCTCCTTGGGCCTTGGTTTCATCACCCATATGATGGGGACAATCCTACTACCTGCCTCACAGGTAGTTGAGAGGTGGAAGGAGCCCATGCATATAAAAAGGGCTCAGAATTCAACTCAGTAGTGTCAGTGTTTATCTCTCTCCTGCACCTCCTCAGACCTGAGCCAGGTAGGGCTTCTGGGTGAGGTGGGAATCGGGGCTGCCATAACTGAGCCCTTCTGAGTTTGGTGCCTGATGGGGGTCTCAGATTACCAACCTGTGCTTGAGGGTCCCCAGCAGTGGCCCCAATGAGATGGGGTGAACCCAACGCTTCTGCTTGGTCTTTACAAGGCAGCAGTGTGGGTCGTGGATAACCCCTCACCATCTTTAGTCGTAAACATTGCCAAGTTTGTCTTTTGCTATTTTGACAACTTCTACAGAGTGAGCTGTGGCAGCATCAAAGATAAGAAAAGCACTTTTGACAGTGTGTGAAAGAAACAGGCAAAAGTGTCTCTATTTCAGTAGAGGATGGGAATGGGCCCCATGAGGTGCTCACTGGGTGTTGGGAGGTGGCTGCACTTTTCCGCTCAGCCTCCTGTCCCTGGGCTCCCGTGTGGGAAGCAAAGCTGCACAGGCCCCCCTTCCCCCTCCCGCAAAGCCCCTCACCCTGGAGAGGCGGGTGCTCAGGGATGGCTCTGCAGGGCTGAAGCCATATCCCCTCCTCCAACCAAGTGGGGCTCCAGGTGTGCCTCTAAACGCCTATACTGGCTCATGAGGCTGCCAAGGGTGTGACCCTCAGGAGCTAGACCAAGCCAGAGTAGACATCTCAGCCAAACTGTCACACCAGTTGCGGGGAAGGGTTCCCTTGGAGCTCAGGATCACTGTGGCCACCTGGGGGTGGAGCATGGCCTGTGCTGTCCTGTGCTAACCCTGCACAGTGTCACGCAAGATCCCAAATAACTATCCTTTCTTCCTCCACATCACACACCAGCCCTCCGTGGGGCCACTCCACATTGGGCCCCACCCAAGTGGCACATGCCACCAGGTTGGTGCTCCATGGAGGCATCACACCCATGTGGCAGATCAGGCGGTTGTGGCCCCTCCTGGTGACTCTCATGTGGCTGTGAGACCATCAGCTGGCTGAGTGAAGGGTAGGGGCTGGTGCCCTGCTGGGCCCAGGAGGACCAGGCTCAAAATAGCAGCCAAGCTGTTGTGGTCACCTAGCCACGTGTCCTGATGCCTATGGGGCATCCAAGTGGAAACCCAGAAGGTTCTAGAGCCAGGGAAGGCAGGCTTGGGGGATAGTGTGGAAGGTCTTTGCACATCATAGCCATCAGCCTTGGCAATGAGGAGAAAGTGGAGGGATCATAGGCTGAGGAAGCCCCCAAGGAGCATGCAGGGGCAGCTGCAGGGTAGGGTAAAAATCAGAAAGGAGGAGAGGCCAAGAGGGCACAGGCAGGTGACAGGAGGGTACAGCGGAGGAGGAAGAAGAGGGAGCCATAGAAAGTGCTGGAAAGGGAGAAGTCAATCTTTAAAAAAGTTAGCACACACTGAGGCGTACACACTGTGGACACTGAGATACAGGGACAACAGTAGCACCCACAAGGGGAGGTGGGGCTGGGGTGCAGTGAGGGCTGCAGAGTGCTCAGCCACTGGGCATGAGCCCAGCAGCCCGGGAGCACAGCTCTGCCAAGTGTCAGCTGCCTGATGTGGGCCCAGGGCACCTACAAAAATGAATAAAGGAGTCCTGATGTGTTCCACTGTTTTAACCTGGTTAGCACATTAGCTCTATTGGAGAAGCCCACATTCTACCTCCTGCTCTAAGGACAGCAAAGGGAATGGTGCAGAGACTGTAGCCCCTGGGGAGCATGGGAAGCCTGTGCTACAAAGTTCACAGTCAGCTGTCAAGAAACCCTCCACACCCATATCTGTAGCAGCCTCTAAGAGCCACCAGCCTCATGGGGACAGAGTGGTTAAGGGTAGAAAGTCTCACCTGAACTTGAGGCTCCACTTACTCACGGGGTGATGTTGATCCAGCACTGAGCCGACTTCTCATCTGTACAGGGAGACCATCATGTGCTCATCAGCTTGGAGCATACACATCCGGGTAAGGAAAGCAGGTGCACACCTGTGTCTACCTTGCTCCTCTCTTAAACCCAGCTAAAATGACAGCTTTTAAGGTATGAATTGGCAGCAGTGAGGAGATGGAAGCAAGAGCAACAGTGCAATTGAGAAGGTGGAAAACTCACAGATATGAAATAAATGGCCCAGGAGACCCAAAACACTGAATTCTAGGCAGAGTGCAGAAAGCTCAAAACCAACGGAGTCCACATCCCAGAACCCCCAAGAACAGGCAGCCCTAGGTTCTGCTGGAGACGGGAGAAGGGCTGAAACAAAGACAACTGGTAGAAAGTGTTTCAGAAGCTGGCAGAGCCCCCAGAACCCTGCCCTGCCTCTGAGAGCCAGACTAACACTCCCCTCCTTCTGCATAAATCCTTGAGCTTTATTCTCTAGAGAGGATAAAAGAGAGGGTTTGCAAGCTAGTGGAGAAGGCCTGGCTGGGGTGGGGGTCCCACACCCAAGTCAATCCTAAGAGAGCACATGCCTGTGTCCCCAAGACACTCCTCCAATGCTCCCAGCAAGCTGGTGGCCCAGCCTGCCCCTCTGAGCAGAAGGTGAGAGCATCTTCTTGAGGGGACCAGCTCATGCCATTGTCACACTGTGGGGTTGTGCAGCTTTCTAACGTCGTGGTAGTAGCCTGTTCCCCCTAGCACAGCCTCCACCTCTCCAGCCAACTCTCATGCTCCCGAGAATAACTTCACCTCAGCTTGCAACAGGGATGCCTCAGAATCAGTCTTGCTCACACCCAGCCCACACCCCAGCATCTGCCGAGAAGGGGTACAACACCAGGCCACTGATCTCCCCGTTCCCAGCGAGGCCTCAGCAAGGATGACCCCCAGGCGCCCTTCCTCAGGGCTGCACAGGCTCTGCATTACCTGCCGGTGCGCACTGGCGCCTGCTCTGGCCCCACAGCCAGCAGCTGGAGTCCTGCAGACAGTACAAATGCCCCCAGGTGTCACAGACCCTGTCTGACTAGAACAGAGGCTGGAAACTCAGCCCAGAATGTCTAAGGATTTGTCTGTGAATACAAATCCTTTTTTTGCATGTCAGATGGGAGCTCCAGGTCTGCCTCCAGGGCCAGATTCCCAGGGAGGTCAAAAGCAGGCTGACAGTTCATGCTGAATGTGACTAGAAGCCCCACATCCAGGTCTCTCCCTGGGAGGCCAGAGCTCTGCCTGACACACAAGTGTGAGAATGGAACCGTGAGGAGCCACTGCAAGGCCATGGAGCCAGCAACCAGCTAGAGAAACGGTCACTGCCTCACATAATGGGGACATCCAAGGGCAGAGCGCTTCCAGCCTGGCTCTCGCTCTCTTCCTCCATCTTCCACCTCCGTTTCTCAGCTCTGCCTCTCTCCAGAAAGTCTGACCCCTCTCCTACTGCAGCTGCTTTCTCCCTGTGGCCAGGAGAGATGGCCCAGGACAGCCCAACTCCATGCCCCAGTCTAGCACCTGCAGGAGACTTTTCTCCCTGAACCTCAGAGAAAACTCCTGGGAAAACTCCAATCTGCACATGGCTGGTCATATGGAAAGGGGCCTGGCACAGCCACTTAGACCGTCTAGAACCACAACGGGGAGGCAGGGAAGGAGATGTTGGCTAGGCCTACGCAGGGCAGGTCCATGTGTGGCATCAGAGAGACACCAGAAATGGGAGAGTCCGACCCTGCCTGCCCAGCACGCACTCCGAGGGCGGGGAGGGGGGTGAGCGAGAGAGCTCGTCAGGAACAGAGACGCGGTGTCCCCACAGACCACGGCACCGAATCACAGTCAGAGTGGACTTTTATTAGGAAATCACCCTGCAAACGCACCAGAGTGCTGTGGGTTCAAGCGTTTCCTGAGGAAGGAGGGTCACAGTATCAGAGCTGTCAGAGGGAGGGCGGCAGCCTTGCGTCCGGCGGCTCCTCGGTGCCGACTGCGGCCAGACTCCCTCACAGCGACGGCTCAGCCGTGAGAGCCAACACACACACAGACACGAGAAACACGCCAGAGCACGCACATCTGCGCTACGCTTAAATAATAATAAATACAGAATTCCATTTGCTGTTATCTGTGCCTGAAACAAAAGGAACCCAAAAGGGAAAAAGAAAACCAAAATGTCTTTCTCTCCACCAGACTAAAGGGGAAAAAAATCCCCAAATTATCAAAATTCCTCAGTTACAAAATACTTTTTTAAAAATTCCATTATTAAAAGAATAAATAACAAAATATATAAAAAATAACTTGGTTGCATCAAAATTATAACTAGAAGTTATATCAAGATTTTTTTGTGGCCTATATTATAGTCAAATAGTTATTTTGCTTTGATTTCACTTTTTTCCCTCTTATGGTGCCCTGGTGTGGGATCTATTTGAAATAGTATAAAATTAATAAATAAAAATGTTAAATAAATAGCAAACGTTAACATAAGAGGTTGTGAATATAAATACTTACATCTTGACAAAATTAAATAATTTACAGAATAATTAAACTAACTACTTTTTAATTTCTTCCAGGAAGTGCAATTTCTCTACTTTTAAATACTAACTCTGAATTGCAGTCACCATTGACTTGGACTCTATTTACACAGTAGGAACATTGTGTTTTTAACACATTAAATTAAAATTCACCTTTTTTCACATCTCAAATGGATCTAAAAGAAGTGAAACCTTGGTGGCCTCCTGTTAGGAATTTACCTCCAACCTTAATGATGGCATCCCCACCTCTGTCACCTCAGACACAAAGATCAAGCCAGACATGACCCAGGAAATGTGGCAGTGACAGGCCAGGGGCCTGGGTGGACACACAGAAGCCAGAGGCCTGGCCTGGTGGTCCCTGGGCTTGGAGCCCAGACCCGCGGTCTAGAGGCTGCAGCCCCCAGAGGGAGCCATGAACCAGACACATGTCTGCACAGGCTCAGGGCATCCACGGCCCCAGACACAAGGCTGATTTTCAGGGGTGTCCCAGGTTTAAATTCCTTGAGCGGACTGTGGGCTGCGACGCTTGCCAACCCTCGCGAGTGGCTGTCTGGAAGGCCTGTTCCTGACTTTCCCTCTGGAACAGAGCTTTGTTCCACCCTTAACACAAACTGAATTAAACAAAAACAGAAAACACACGTGCCACCGGGCCCTCACCAGGCACAGACACGCTGCCCCAGGCGCATCCTCCAGGCTGAGTCTCAGCCTCCTACCACCCGCCACTGTGCCCGCGGCCATCCTCCCAGCCTCGACAGACAAAATACTGTGGTTGCAAACTCCAAAACTTCCCTGAGAACCTTTGTCCATGAGCTTCCACTGGAGACTTTGAGCTGCTTTTCAGATTTCTTCCAGAAAACAAAAATAAATCACTTTGTAATACTTCAGTGCCCCAGTGCCCCCTTGTGGGTAGCCTGGTGGGGGCATCATGGGGGACACTAATTTCCAGGCACCCCTTTGGATAAACCCGCCCGAGGCCGCGCTGGGCTTCGAACGAGAAGTCACTGTGAGTTGGGGATCCCGCCGCGAGGGCGGGCGTGGGAGGTGATGATGAGTCGGGCTGGGTGCTCCTCAGGACACACGGCCTAGACCTGGATGCCCCTCACGGCCTGCTTGATGCTCTCCAGAAGGTCCTTGTTCGCAGGGTTCTGGTAGCACTCCTGGTTGGAGTACATGTCGGTGAGCGTGCTCACATAGGCATCGAAGTTCTGTTCGCATATAGGCTCCTAGAGAGCAGAACCAGGTTAGCAAGCCCCACCCACGCAGCGATGGGGCAGCATCACCCATGTCCCCACGTGACCTGAGGCAAGCCCATGCCAACCAGGACAGTGCTGGCGGCACCACCCTTGTGTGGAAGCAGCCATGAGTGTTTCCCTCTGCAGTGATCCCAGCACTGGGCTCTCTCCTGTGAGAACCACCGTTTTGTTTGGGATTCATAAGTGATCCGGGAGGGCCATAGCGGCCATGGGCAGCCACCTGCTGGGGCCACTGGAGCAGAGAGAATCTCCACAAGGGCTCAGGACCCTCCAGCAGAACCCAGAGGCAGGTGGGTGAGAGACACCCTGCCCTCCCTGCCCTCTGAAGAGTCCCTTGGGGGGCTGACAGCTCAGCTGTGGGGCCCACGGGGCCGCGTGCTGCCTACCATGTGCGGAAGGCGGATATTGGCGAGACTTTGGATGAGGGCCTGGCTCAGGCCAGACAGCTCCAGAAACAGGGCTTCATTCTGCTCCTCGATGAGCTTGTTCTCCTCCTCGATGCTCTTCAGGTTCTTCTCCATGGAGGAGATCTGTGCCAGAGAGAGGCTTGAGTGTCTCCTGCCCGTGGCCCTTGTCCTCCTGGGAGCACACTGGGCTGAACTGCACATCTCCCTAGGAGAGGGCAGAGCCCTGGAGGGGGGGCGAAGAGGCAGGGACTCTGCCTTCCCGTGGGGGTCCTGCCGCAAGTGAGGGGCCGGCAGTGCCCCAGCCCTGGATACAGGAGGGAAATGGCCGACCCCAGGGAAGCCAAGGAGGGGGTGCAGTGACTGAGCTGGGGACCACAGTGGCACCACTCGCTGGCCTTGTCCGTCCTGCAGGGGTGCGGTGAGAGCACAAACCCACAGTGCCTGGTCTCAGTCTTAGACACCACCAGCTGTGCTCTTAGCCGTGCTCCTTCCTATTCCTGTCTGCAAGAGGGGAGTGACCACACCCACCTCATGGGTGTCAGACTCCCTTGGGTCTTCCCCTGGCTAAGAAAAGCTGCCTCCCGGGCCAGGCACAGGCAAGTCTTCTCACCTCCGCACTCTGGTCGTGAACCTGCCCAGGGTCGTGCTGGCCCTGAGGCCTTTGATGTCAAGGGACATCCCCAGCCTGACTGTACCTCTCCAAGGAGCTATGGGGGCAGAGGCTGCATGCCCAAGAAGACCATGCGTGTGGCACATGAGAGCAGCCCTCCTGGGAGGCTGTGGTTGGGCCGAGCCCTCTCCCTCTGCCAGCAGGTGGCAAGCAGGCAGCTTTAAAAGGCATGCGAGGGAGAGAAGGACCTGCCTTCTCTTGGCCTTCGCCCTTCTGGAGCGGGTGCCACTCACCATGCTCCCTCAAAGGGACAGGGGTGCTTCTGAGTCTTTCCAAAGGGATGCCAGTGAAAGGAAGTGATCTGTCTCCAAGAAGATTGGTCTTGGCAAATAACGAGAAATCAGAGGTGCTGTCCCAAGGACACTGATGCTGATAAGGGCCCAGGGGGCCTTGAGAAGGGAAGGAGCAGGGAGCACAGGTGTGACCCCACACAGGGCCACGTCTCTACACCCCAGAGACATCACTAGGAGACGGAGACAGCTCTCTGTTGCTGCTGCCTGTGAACCTCGGAGGACACTGCATTGACCTTCCAGACCACCAGGGGTGATGCTATTTTTATGCAGGCTCTCACCTAAGGAGCAGTTGACAGGAGCCTATTTGCCAGTAGAGAAAAGAGTCCCGTAGGGTAGGAGCCTGTCACCTGTCTTCTGCAGCCTGGGGCAGAGGGCTTGTCGTCTTCCCATCTGTCCCTGTCCAGGTCACTCAGCTGGTACGTGGCTGTGCCAGGGGCGTGACCCAGCTCCAGAGACCAGGCTGTTAGGCACCACACTAATGGGACTACCGGCACTAACATGACTAGTAACCCTAGCAGGACTACTAACCCTGATAGGACTATTCAGACTAAAGAAACTAATACCAGTAGTACTGCTAATCTTAATGAGCCTGGCAAAACTAATACTATTGTCTTGTTAACACTAACATGACCACCAGCCCTAGTCGAGCAACTAGCACCAGCAGGCTGCCTGTACTCGGCGTGACTTCACAGGCACCGCACATGGACGGCCAGCACACACCGGGTGTCCCGTGTGCCAGGTGCCACGGTGTCCACCAGCTCAGCCCTGACAGCAGCCTGGACAGGTGCTGATGGATGCTGCACTGTCCCCGGGATGGACATTGGGGTTGGGAGGGCAGAGAGCCTGGGGCTGGGGGACACTGCCACCCACCTGGGACTGCAGCTGCACCATGGCGGCCTCCATCTCCGAGTTGGACTCATTCAGGTCTCGGATCTCCTGGTTCAGCTGCTTGATCTCCTCATCATTCTCTAGCACTGCCCGGAGAGAAACCCCAGTGGTGGCTCTGGACCTCAGGCCCAGGCCAGCGTGGTGTGGGGAGCCCTGCTTTCTAGATAGAACTAGAAGCCCCCAGTGTGGCAGAGGACTTCTGCCTGGCTTCCCAAGCTCGTCTCTCTCTGGGGCTCGTACCCCTCATTCCACGCTGGGAAAGTCTGTCTTAAACACTGAGAGATGAGTGTGTGCTGCTCGCTTCCTTGCCTAGGTTGCAGGTGGGAAAGGCTTAAGTCTCTTTGGGAGGCATTAATCGTTAAGACAAAAATGAAAGTTTATCCAGATCACGCTAAATTTCCTCACCTAAGTGGAAGTGAGTCACACTTTCCACAAACTCATCAGACGTGGCTTCTTGTGCCAGTGGAATCGATCCCAGGGGTCACCAAAGCCCAGGTGAGAGCAGGCATGAGGGCCTGAGGCCCAGGGGCTCAAGACACGGGCATCGGGAGCTTCAGAGCCAAGGTCAGGAGAGCTGTCAGCTCAGGGTATGGGGTCTGTCTCCACCATGACTCATTCCAGGAGGGCCTCATCTCCTTACCCCCTTCCAACCAGTACGAAGACGGGCCAGGCTCTCATGCACCGGGGTCCCCAGTCATGAGCAGGGAGGACCCAGGAGGGCATTCTTACCGTCACTGGTCTTGAACTTTGGGCTGAGAACCTCTTCCCCTGAGAGTTTTCCCTTCTTTCCAGCAAATGATGCTCTGGGACAGCCTGACAAACTGGAAGCAGAGGTCACACATCATTGACCGGTGCAGCGTCACACACCACGGCCAGTGCGGGGTCACACACCACGGCCAGTGCAGGGGTCACACATCATGGCCAGTGTAGGGGTCACACACCATGGCCACTGCGGGGTCACACATCATGGCCAGTGCAGGGGTCACACATCATGGCTAGTGTAGGGGTCACACACCATGGCCACTGCGGGGTCACACACCATGGCCAGTGC
>VBSM01002299.1:501950-515163 GCA_008086735.1 Cheirogaleus medius | reverse complement strand
CCACTGCGGGGTCACACATCATGGCCAGTGTGGGGTCACACACCATGGTCACTGTGGGGTCACACACCATGGCCAGTGTGGGGGTCACACACCATGGCCAGTGTGGGGTCACACACCACGGCCAGTACAGGGGTCACACCACAGCCAGTGAAGGGTCCCACACCGTGACCACTATAGGGTCACACAACACGGCCAGTGAGGGGTCCCACACCGTGACCACTATAGGGTCACACACCATGGCCAGTCCAAGGTCATGCTTTATGGGCCAGTACAAGGCAAGTTCCATCTCACCCAGACGACCCTGCGGGCCTTCCTATGGCCAAACTGCTTCTCATCACCTCTCTGTCCTTCCTGGAGTAGAAGAAGCTACATCTGGTCAGGGCAGGGGCCAGGAAGGTAACTCCCCCTGCCCCAGAGCTCTCTCTGTCCGGCACGCCATAGTGGACCCTGTTTGGCGATGGAGGGGCGGGGGCTTTGCTGCTCCCTCTGTGTCTAAGGTCCACCTGACTCACTTGCTAGTACTTTGCAGCCCTGACTGCCCCCTGACCCCAAGGAGGCCCTCCTAGCGGACGCTGCCCCAGGAGACCCTTCAGGTTGTGGTTGTAATGATACTCACAGATGATTCCTTGGATATAGAAAAATACATTAAAATGTGTGGATTCTCAGGCATGATTTGATTTAATGCAGTGATTGTATCCACATCATAAGTAAAGGTAGATTGAGGCAAGTTGCAACGCCCATAGGAAGCCTAGAGCATGACTCCTCCGCCTGCCTGACCCAGGCCCCAGCAGCCTCCTCTGCGGCCTGCAGCTGAGCCAGCTGCCCGGGTCAGACCCAGCCTCTCCTCTGCTCCTTGCCAGGGTCCTCGCTCACAGCACAGGCTGAGACCATACCAGCTGGCAGGCTGGAAAGATCCTGGCTCAGACATTTCTGCCTCATCTCCTTTTGCTCCCTCTTGCCTGGCTCCAGCACACTCCAGCCCAGCCCCCCCAAACCTGTCCAGCAGGCCAGGCCATTCCTGGCCCCAGCCACTCCACTGAGGGCTTGTCCCCCAGTTTGGACAAGTTCCTGCCTCCTCCTCCAGAGGCCTTCCTCGCCCCGTCCCTACTGCTCTTTCCCCAGAGCACTCTCCAGCACTCAGCACAGTAGGTGTCTTACTTATTCACCTGCTTACGCTGTCTCCCCACCCACCATGCCGAGGCTGCACTCCACGAGGACCAGGGCTGCTTGTCCTTTTGTTCTCTGCTCTGTCTCCAGGGCTTGGTGCACAGTGGTGCAAATGCTTTGTTAACTGAATGAGTTAATCAATCTTGTAGGGTTAGGATTAGGGTAGAGGAAATAAGGAAGGAAGGAAGGAGGAGAAAAACTTTTCCTGAGAAGTTGTTAAGAGAACGTGTGTGTCAGACGTGAGGCTCTGCTCACATGTGGCCTCCACGTCCAGCATGACACCCAGCCCGGAGGGACTCCACGAGGAGGTGGAGGGAGGCTCATGAGAGGAGGCATGTGGGACAAACGTGGCCAGCGCCGTCTCCTGGCACCAACAGAGCTTCTCTGGCTTCCCTTCATCAGCTACCCATTCGGCCTTGCTTGTCCTTCCTTCCCTACCTTCCCTTCCTTCCTTCCTCTTTCTTTCCTTTTTTTCTTTTCTTTTTTTTTTTTTTTTCTTGAGATGAGGTCTGGCTCTGTTGCCCAGGCTGGGGTACAGTGGTGTGATCACAGCTTATGCAGCCTTGAATGCCTGGGCTCCAGCGATCCTCCTGCTTCAGCCTCCCAAGTAGCTGGGACTACAGGCACACACCACCATGCCTGCCTAATTTTTTTAAGTTTATTTTTTTTGTAGAGACGGGGTCTCACTATGTTGCCCAGGTCTTGAACTCCTGGCCTCAAGCAATCCTCCCGCCTTGGCCTCCCACAGTGTTGGGACTACAGGCGTGAGCCGCCGTGTCTGGCACTCCTCAGGAGTCTTGCCCCCAGCCCCCCGCCGGGGTTCCCACTCACTGCTCAGACAGGGCAGGGTATGGGATTACAGTTACCTTCGGTGGGTAAGGAAGCTCCCATTGGCGTGGCCAGAGCCATCACAGCCGGGGGTAGGGCAGGTCGGCCCCTCGTTCTTCAGGGACTTCCAGGAGAACGACGAGCCGTTGAGGGAACCTTCTTTCTGCCTCCGGGCAGCCAGTGGGCAGCCAGATGCACTTCTGTGGGAGGCGTATTTACCACTGATGTGACCAAGCCCCACACAGCCTGGAACTGGGCACCTGGGCACAGAAAGGCCAGAGGTGAGGACAGGGGCACCAGGGTTGGGAGGAAAAGCCTGGAGACCCTCCAGAGACAGACACAGAGAGAACCCAACATCACACACCAAGGGGGCTCCTGAGTGAGGCAGAGAGGACAGCCAGAGGCCTGGAGCCTTGGGGAAGAATCTGGGCCTTCAGGCTGGACGTGAAGACTGCAGGGGCCATGCACAGCTGGAGGCTCAGCAGACACCTTCTCTCCCCACCCTCCAGCAGCTGTGACCCTGTGCCTGGGGCTGGCTCTCAGGTCCACATCAAGGCCTTGCTGCTGGGGTCACTTCTGTGCCTCTTCAGCAATGCAGAATTTTGTCGTCAGCCAAGACCATCCAGAGGCTACTCCCCAGGACCTTGCACTAAGCATGGGCCTGGGGAGGCCTGTAGATCAAAGGAGGATGACAGGGCACCCTTTGCCACTTGGATATCCCATAATCAGTCCTACCCAAGGCTGGCCTGGATGGCATTTTCCATTCCTTTGCTCTGGGTGTTTAAGGAGAGGGATAGAGGCCCGTATGGAAACAACACAAATGTGGATTGACAAAGGCCCCAGGACAGTGTGTCAGTCAGAGACAAACAGGGTGGTGCAGAGGGCCCAGGGCCAGTCCCTCTCTGGGTGTCTGTCCCACTGTCCTGGGGGTGGCAGACCTCACCCAGGAACTCACACCTGGCCTAGGACAAGATCTTCAATCTACAAATTCCAGTCTTCTTTCTCCAACAAATAAAACGCATCCAAATTACCCTCGGTCACACACTCACTGTGTGCTAAATGCCTGGTAGCACAGCACCCCAAGAGGGGACACCATCGCCCCATCTACAGAGAGGTCCCAGAGCACACAGAGAAGTCAAGGGCAGGAAACCCTCAGGAGGACAGAGGGCTGTCGGCAGAGGCTCGTGCTGCAGGGTGGGATGGGGGCCCAGGGAGGGCCGCCCAAGGCTCGCTGCCCCCACAATTCTGGCCTCATCTTAGGGGCAGTCGTTGTAGACAACTTCCCAATCACTGTGGCCAGGGCCCGCTTCCTCCTCTCTGGTCCCTTTCTTACTCATGCCGGCCACCAGCTCTCGGACACTCACAGGTGTCCACTGGGCCAGTCTGAGGTCATTGCAGCCAGCAGTGCAGAGCAGGGGCCAGACCACTGCCAGGGGCTCCTGTGGAGGCTCTGGGAAGTTCCTATTCCATGTCTGGCCCCCCTTAAACCTGGACGCCTCACAGCTGGACCAGGCACAGACAAGCCTGAGGGGGAGGCCTGGGCCAGGAGAGGCACCTGCTGAGGCTGTGACAGCCCAGGATCAAGCGGCCAAGTGAGAGGTGGTTCTTCAGTCAGTCTACACGGTAGAATCTGAACTGAATGTTTTACTTTCTCACAAAACCCTAAGACGCTTCATCAGGAGGAACTGTTGATAATCCCTGCGATTGCATATGAGGAGAGGATTTCAGATAGGACTTCTTTCTCTCAGCACCCAGTGTGGAACTTCAGACCCATCAGGGGACATCACGCTGAGACGTGCGTGGGGCACTGGGTTAGTGTGGTTTCCGTGCTCCTCTGGTGAGCTGGTGCTTCCTCATATGTGGTGGGACACAGGAACCTCACACACTGGTGACATGAGAAATGCGGCCAGGACCAGGGACCAGAGGTGCATTTCGTTTGTCAGATGCCAGCATGGCCAGGGCAGGGTGAGCCCCTCCAGGGGCAATGGATGGGGTGGAGGAAACATCCACCTCCTGATTCCCGTGCTGGAACCTCCACAGACTGTTTTTTTTTTTTCTTTTTTTGAGACAGAGTCTCGCTCTGTCACCCTAGCTAGAGCGTGGTGATGTCATCACAGCTCACAGCAACCTCAAACTCCTGGGCTCAAGCCATCCTCCTGCCTCAGCCTCTCAAGGAACCAGGACTATAGGTGTGTGCCACCATGCACAGCTAAGTTTTTTCTATTTTTGTAAAGACGAGGTCTTGCTCTTGCTCAAGCTGGTCTCAAACTCCTGACCTCAGGCGATCCTCCCGCCTCGACCTCCCCAAGTGCTAGGATTGTAGGCATGAGCCACTGCGCCCAGCCCACCAGAGTTTTATGACCAGTTATAAAGCTGTGGCAAAAGAAATTTACCACTAAGTGCCGACGTGACTTAATTTTAAATGGTGCAGACATGAGATGTCAGCCTCTCCAAAAACACAGTTCGTGCATGCTAATGAAATCCCATGCCTCAGCAGGACCTGGTGTGTCTATAAAGTTTCTGCTTCAGTATGTGCTTGTTTAAAGATGCTAGTCAATTACAAATACAGTTAACATTTATGGCAGGGGAGGTCCTATAAAATGGAGGCGCTAAGTGGGCGGCCTCCCTTTGCCAGGGAGCTGCTAGGAACTTTATCTATCCTGCAAATGCTGAACTGTTTCTAAGTCACAATCTCCACTTGGCTTCAGAACACTTGTTTTTTTAAAAGCAAAGTTGACAGCACATTAAAAAGAGGAAAAACATTTTTCCTAGTTAATTTGAAAAATGCTGATCTCGATTTTAATCATTTGCAAATGTAGCACAATTCACTTACAATATCCCTGCCAGCAGGATGCTTGCTAAATCCATCAAAGCATTGCATTTATATGATCACAGACAAATTCCTGGTTTCTCAAGGGGAAAAATACTTTTTACACACTCCAGCATTTAGTATGCGGCATTTGTAATACAAACAACCTCCTATTTTGCATTGTTAATTTAGCATTCATTACAGTTTTATTGTAAAAATTAAATAAATAAACAAGCTATAGCCTTATTACACCAAACAGCTGGTGGGGCTGTCCCCTTCTGAAGGATGTGACGTTAGTGCATCAGGCCCCTCCCTGTGGCCAAGCAGATGTTTGGGCACAGCAAGCAACCGAATCTGGGGCAAAGCTGCCCCTCTGCAGGGGTGAGTGCTGCTGCTCTTGGCTCAGCAGGTAACAGTCAGGGCAAACGTGTTTCCTGCAGGCCTGCCAGGCCCTGCCCCAAACAAGCCAGCCCCAAGGCCCAGGCTGTGGGCACTTCCACTGCTCACCTGCCAGGGGACCTACCACCCATTTGCCAGTGTCAGCTCTGAAAATCCCTTGGTCCTGGGAACACTGGCCAGTGGGTCACACTGTTTGAGCCTGCAGCACAGCACTGTCCCCACCTACACGTGGGCGGTGCAGGGGATCAGCTTCCTGCTGGGAGAACAAGCTTGACGTGAAGCAAGCTCCCACCAAGTAGGGTCACAGAGAGTCAGGGCTCACCCACAACCCCCCGGAAGACACATCAGCCCCCACCCTCGCCACAGTGAGAAGGGCAGTAGAGTCTTTTTGCTTCAGAAACTGGGGTCACTTAAGGCCAAAGATGTCCTCTCTCCTCCTCCAGCAGTGTCTAATTCCCAGTTTTGATCATCCTGGGCATTCTCACCCTACCTGCTCTCTGCACAGGGGTGTGGATGTTTGGACACACAGGATTCAAAGGTTCAACATCTTTCTAACAATCCTTTCCTTCTGGACTTCTGCACCTGACCTTTCCTGCCAGATGAAAGTCCTACAGAGGCCCTGGGGCCACCCCAAGGCCCTGAGGCCCATGCCCCGCTGGCCCCCATCACAGGCAGCAGTGCGCTCTGCCTCTCAAACACTCCAGTCTGGGAAGCCCAGAGGGGCCAGTGGCCGTGCCTGGACAAACACACACCATCACAGGTATCAATGCACAGGATATGAGCACTTCCATAAAAGGGAATGTTGGCATGGGTCAGCTTCTTGATCAGGGGTATTACTGAAAAGGGAATCTAGGAGGTTTTTTTAAATTATAAAACACAGGAAAATCCCAATTCTGCAAAGCAATGAAGAAGCCAGCATGGCCTGACGTACTTCATCAGCTCGGGGTCCTCCTTGTCATCCTTGGTGGGGGCCACTTTCACTCCACTTTTCTTGGCACGAGGGCAGCCTGACAAGCTGGTTTTAAAAGAGGAAAAAGGGCCACCTTAGTCCTAGAACAGTAGCTTCTACATCCATCCATCTCATCCTCTCCCTTCAAGTTCTGTGACCCCAGGTAGGGTGGGCGGGCGGGTCAACTGACCCACCAATTCTAAGGAGTGGTCTGCAGGCGCAGGGCCTTTGCACAGGGCAGTGGGGCTCGGAAGGAGCAGGCTCCCGTGAGTGCCCAACTCTGAGCCTCGTCTGTATCTTACTGCACAGGGCAACCTAATCAGGTTCTGGGAGCAGCAATAATTCAGACTAACGAGATGGGAATGAGCTCTAGCTGTCAGCAACAAGTGTCTGATTCAGACCTTTATAACTTTGTCTAAGGAAGAGATCCCCACCCACCTGAGGGCCCAGGACCCAAGGGTGTGGCAGGCTCACCTCCGGTGAGAAGCGTAGTTCCCTGTTATGTGGCCGGAGCCGTCGCAGCCGGGTGTGGGGCACCTGCGGAGGAAAGCAGAGCTGGGACCAGAGCCTGTGAAGATGTCTGTCCTTGGTCCAGAGACCTGGGACCCCCGGAAAACAGCCCTCTCGGCTCAGTCCTCGAGTGCACACTCCCCACCTTCCCCAGACTGAAGTCCTTAAGTGCTTCTCCACAGAGGAACATCGCCGAAGCTCGCCTCACCTGCCTCCTGCCAGCAACAGGTGTCTCAGGGCTTCAGTATGTTGCCCCTCGGTCCCCCCAGGGAGGGCCAGGAGAGCCAAGAGGGGAGCAACTGACCACTGCTCAAGGGGCCCGGTTTACCCCTAGACACCAGGCCTGCGTGTCGGGACCAGCATGTCGGGTCTACTGCATCCTGTCTCCACCTTCTATAGGGTCTAGGCTAGACTAGAAGCATCCAGAACACAACTGAGCCATAACTTCAAACATGAGAGCTCAGGAAGGCAAACTTAACCCCTGAGACCCATCTGTCTTCATGGATGGGCTGGGAGGGCTGAGCGAGTGAGCGGCACATACTGGGCACTCGCTGCGCGGCAGACGGTGCTGGCTGCTCCAGACCTGGTGCTCGTCTGGCTGAGGGCAGAGCTCACTTAGCCGGTGGCTTGGCGGGGCGGTGGTGCCAGCAGAGGGTGAGGATGGGAAACACAAAAGTCCGGCTTTATACACCCAAAAATGTTTGATGAATGTATCACATAATGTGGTAAAAAAATTCCACTTTAATATTATAAGCATGGATGTTCTTTAATTATTTTCTCCTGAATGTCCGTGAGGAAGAGAGTGCGAGGTCCTGCTGGTGCTTGCGGAGGCTAAAGCAGCCCCATCCTGGATGCTGATCCACCATGCTGACTTCTGATTAACCCTGTTCTGGGAAAGCCTCTAGATTCCTATTTTATTCACTGTCACCATAAATCCTGCCCTGACATCAGGACGACCTTGACCATAAATCCTGCCCTTGGGCAGATTCATGTGGCAACCTCAGTTGTCCATCCCCTTCCTTCCCTGGGTCTAGCAGCCCAGGTCTGGGGGTAATGGCACAGAGATCCACCAACTCCCCTCCCCTCGCCATTGCCTGAGACAGTTTCTTTCTTTCTGAGACACTGGGTAAGTCAGCCTCTTTCTCTGGCCTCTCAGCTTCCTCAGACCTTGGGGGCCGGTTTGCATAGACCTGTCCGCTGTGGGGCAGCGTTGGCCAGCGGGAGGAGGTGCAGGTAGATTCCTGCAGGTAGATTCAGCCCCCTTCGGATCTGCTGCTCTGCGCCTTGCCGTGGGGAGGCTCCCAACCCTGCAGGAGCCGGGTGAGAGTCTGGTGCCTTTGTCTGGACAGCCCGTTAACAGAGCGCTTGGCCGAGGCACTCAGGACTCACGTTCTATGCCGTGAACATGGCCCTTCCTTGCCAGAGTCTTCCACCAGCACACGTGGCCTCTGGACTTCAGGGTAGGACATCTTGCTTGGAGGCCAGAAGAAGCTGGGCACAGTCTGGCACTTGAAGGAGTCCTGTGGCAGGGCAGGGCTGGCCCCACCTCCTGCAGCCTTCTCTCTGGCCCTTGGGGTTTTCTTGGGGTGCTCTCTGGGGGCGTCTTGGGTTCGCTCATCCTTGCCCTGTTGGTCACATATCAGACACCTCACTGGCCCACCTGTCAAATCATTCCTCAGTCTCTATGGGATCACACTGTGGACACTATGCCCTCCAGCCGTGGGGACGCGTCACCAACAGGATGTCCCCGCTCTCCAGAAGGCAAAGTCCAGAGAACTGAAGACAGCCCACAGCTCCTTCTGAGTTGGCAGCTGTTCAGGTGGCCAGCCCTTTTCTCAGTGGCAGCGGAGCGTCTGGCAGCACTCGGGTCCGGTGCTGTGGGCAGTGGCCACTCAGGTGGCTGGGCCACAGACCTGCCCCAGGCCTCAGTAAGGGTGAGCAAAGCTCTGGGCTGTGAGTAGCACCAGTGGTGGTACAGATACACCCTGATGGCACCTGTGAGTGAGGGTGGGCATGACTCCCACGAGGTCAGCAGGCACCTGACACGCAGGTGGTGCTATCCAGGAGATCACTGAGACCCAATTCGATGTCTTTTCTCAAGAGTTACATCTAAGACAGGACAGTGCTCATGTGGTCAGAGGAGCCAGTGTCCTCCTGGGTGCCCCGTGCAGCCCTGCGGACCCGCAGGGGCCTGGAGCCCGGAGCCACCTCTGCCCTCCCACCACCTACTGTGAGCACCTTGTCTGGGCAGAAGGGAGCTCCAGTGTCTGAGGGACGCCCTCCACCTGGCGGTGCTTGCCGGGTCTCACCTCTGAGCTCCATCCCTGTGCTGTGGGGGGGCCACCCCCCGCCCTGCACAGACTATCATGCCCTGGCAGATGCACAGTTGTGCCCCAACTCCCTACACACAGTGCATTGAGTGGCCTGAGTCAGCGGAGTCCTCTCAGCCTTACGTCCGCAGTCCCTGACCACACTGAGCATATGCAAGGGAAGAGCAAATACCTCGGGACTCACTTAGAACACAGAAGATGCATCATCTAAGACTGTCTCTGCATCCAAGCGTGGAGAGGGAGGCCACAAAAAGAACCTTTGTCCTGGCTCTGGACGGGTCACCTGTGCCCATCACTGCCAAGAGGTTGCCCAGGAGCAGCCTGTGTTTGGTGCACAGGGGCCCGGGAGGAGGAGGAGGGAGTGTGGGGAGCGTTTGCACACAGGGCATGTGGCAGTGGAGCCACTGCCGTCCCAAGCCCACGCTCGGTCTAAGGGAGGCAGGAAAGTGGCCTCCTGACGGAAAGACCCTCAGGGTGGAGAAGAGCTCCAGCGGGAGTCAGGACCCCTCTGTTGCCACCTGACCTTGCTGAGGCTGATGAGGCATTGGCTTTCCTTCACACAGGAAGAATGTTTGTTGCTGTTTCTGCAGAAGTCTTGAGTTGAAGTTCTTCACAGGCTCTCAGTCTTAAAAACGCACTAAGCGTCCCAGACAGCTGCGTCCCCAGGCCCAGATCCTGCCAAGTTTCCTCCATCAGCCCCCAGCCTCTGCTTCACACAGCAGAGGGACACCAGCAATGTTTGGGGACACAGTGCCCACGGCCACATCTCCCACTCTTAAATTATTTAGGCCCTCAAACTGGAAAACCATGGAAACTAATCAGAGTTACAGAAGAAAGCAGAATTGGAAAAGAAATAGGAAAAAGGAATACAAGAAAGATGGCAAGAGAAGGAGAGAGGGAAAGAGAAGGAGTCTCTGAAGCTGCAGGGCTGTTCCAGCTCCAGGTTTCTGGGGCCA
Organism: Cheirogaleus medius; assembly: GCA_008086735.1. Lineage (NCBI taxonomy): Eukaryota > Metazoa > Chordata > Mammalia > Primates > Cheirogaleidae > Cheirogaleus > Cheirogaleus medius. The sequence goes on along the minus strand of VBSM01002299.1, from coordinate 505,215 downwards.
GACGTGGTAGGTGCAGAATGAATGAGCACATGAATGCATGAGTCTCCCATGGCAACCCAAGCCTCACCGAATGCTTGTGTGAAACCTGTCAGCTTCCTGAAACACACGGAGACGGTGAACCCTGCCCCAGTCTCCTCTGTGGGGACTGAAGGGCCATGGACAGCCCTCCTGGAGGCTGGAGCCACAGCAGCCTCCACAGAGAGACCGAGTCAAGGCTGCCACTGGGGACTCTGGAGGACCTAACGCTTTCTGTTCCTTCTCCGAGCCAGCTCAGGTCCCTAGAAACCTTTGGCAATTTCATTTCTTCATTTTAGAGGCACCAGTGCCTGGCTACTGTCTGGCCCCAGAAAAGAACGTGCCAGGGAGCCTTGGCCTGGACTCAGAGGCCCCCAACACAGAAGCCCCCAGGACAGAGGGACACCCCTGGAGAGGGCGACCTGAGGAGCAGGAGTGGGACCTCCTTCCTCCAAGGCCTCAGCTCAACCCTGGAGCCCAGGACGAGCTTCCTCAGCTCAGGTCCCACTGGCTGTGATGTGAAGTCACACAGCCCAGCTGAAGGCAGGAAAGCCAAAGGCAGCCACAGTCCCTGAGGCCAGTCCCCCGAGGACACTGACACCTGGAAACCTCTGAGTGCTCATGCCTCACTGTGAGGACTGTCAAGCAGGCCAGCTGGTGCCACAGGGCCTGCCCGGCACACGCGCTAGGGGCAGGAGGGCACAGAAGCAAAAGGGCTGGGCCCGACAGAGAGAAGGCAAGGCAGGCATGGAACAGAGCATGTCTGGGGGCCCCAGGACCAAGGCAGAAGCAGCTGGAGGGTGGCAGGAGAGGGGAGGGAAAGACCTTTCTCGTCACCACCGGTGTCCAGATCATTCAGCAATAGCCACGCAGCCTGCAGCCGCCAAGCCCCAGCAGGACTGACAAGCCACGACCAACTCTAGGCTTTTCCAAAATCTCTGGGGCAATGAGGAAAGCAGGCCCAGACAGCCGCGTGGGAAGTCTCCCTCCAGGAGAGGCTGGGGTGGGGGGCGAGGACCGTGCAGGAGCCTGCAGCAGCCCTGGCCCCGGGAGGCGCAGACAGCAGCGCTCAGAGCAGAGGCCCAGCAGCCCTGGCCCCAGCCAAGCAGGATCGGCCCCTCCACAGCCGGGCCCCGGCCCCAGCCCAGGACATTGGGGCAGTCTGGGCCTGGCACTGGGGAGAGGCCGATTTTGGCAGGAGCCTCACGGAAGGAGAGCGCAAAGCGAGCGTGCTGCCCTAGAGACAGGAGGTCAGGGAGCGCAAACATACTTGAGGTCAGCAGAGTGGGCAGCCATGAGGTTTCTGAGGCTCTTGTCAGCAAGAGGGCAACCAGAGAGGCTGAAAGAGAAGAGATGGGATATTGGGGTGAGCCAAAGAGGGAGAGCAGAGAGGAGAGGAGGAAGACCCACCGCAAAGCACCCAGGCCGGGCCAGACCCCAGCAGGGGACGAACCTGCGGTGAGAGGCATAGTTCCCGGTGATATGGCCGCTGCCGTCACAGCCGGGGGTGGGACAGCTGGACAAAGAAAAAAGAGTGTCAGGAGAGGGCAGTGCACACCTGCAGGCTGCTCCAAGAGGGCACCTGGCACCCATTCCCGGCTCGCCCAGGAGCCGGGCAGCAGCTCCTCCACCCGAGGTCCTTGGAGTACAGCCCTCACCTTTGGGGCTGGAAGTTTCTCCCACACAACTCGACTCGAGGAGGAAAACATGGCCAGATTCAAGTCGAATATGGACTTGGGATGCCTCTGAAGCACATGTCATCATATATGTGCACATATGTGTGCCTGTGAACATGTAGGCAGGGAGCTCCTTCCCTTCTCCCGTCCCTGAAGCAGCAAAGCCTTCCCTGAGGAAGAGGCTCCAGACCAGAGCCTGGATCCGCCATCCCAGGGAGGGCAAGACACAGATATGAGGAGCTAGTGGGATTCAGGGCAGAGAGAGGAGGGAGCCCAGGCACGAGCACGTGTGAGGGCTGGGTCACCTGTGGCGCAGGTGTCTGCATTGCCTCTCAAGTCCAGGGCAGGTGGTTGGTAAGGGTGGTGCTGACCAGAAGGTCACTAGTGCTGACACTAGCATCAGACAGTACATGACTCGTGTCCAGCAGCGACTCTGTCTCAGCCCCGAGAGGACATGCTCCGAGCGGCAGCCTGGGGCCCAGCAGGGCTGCCAGAGCTGAGGGTGAGTCCCAAGGCAGGGCGCTCCGGGCACCGAGCCCAGGGCAGAAAGCACCCAGCTGCGGCCTCAGGGAACGGGCCGGCCTCTGGTTGCCCCGGGCATCCTCCAGAGCTCTCTGCTCACTTTCCTCTGCTCTCATCCTGCTGTGCTCTATCCTGATTTGTGAGCTGGGCCAGGGGCTCTTCCTTTTCTTAATTACTTTTAGAGGACTGTGTTAAAGCCCAATGCAGTGCAGAGATGACACCCCTGTCACCTGTGGTGGGTTGTCTGGCTCAAGGAGGTCAGGACAGGGCCGAGGAAAGGCCCTGGACTAAGCAGACCTGGTCATCATGGGTTGGGACCAGGGCCTGTTCCTTCCCAGATGATAAAAGGTCTCCTAGGAGTTGCGCTGCTGGCCCAGGCGGGGACTTACGTGAGCAGCTCTTTCTTTATGTCCTTGGAGAGAAACTTCAGCTTAAAGTTGGTCAGGGTGACTTCCCCCGGATACTTCCGCTCCTCAAAATTCTCTTCCGACACTTCCTGGTCATCTGCTTCAGAAGAAGCAAAAGAATGGGCTGCTGGCTCTGACTGCAAAAGACCAGCAGGGAGATGTTTTAACCGGCTGGCGGGGAAGCCCGGGCTCCCAACCCGGTGGGCAAGGGAGAGGGACCCTTCAGGAGAGTGACAAGAGGCACTTCTCAGAATCTCCTGTCTTCTGGACAAGGAAGGAAGACTTGGCTCCCCACAAGGGACACAGAAGACAGCACCCTGAGGGGCTGGACGCCTCCCCCACTGCAGCCAGAGCCCCTGAGCCACCCCAGAAATGAGGAGGCCTGGTGGTCTCAGTGCAGCGGCTCTTGACACCCTCCATGGCCTTGGGTGTATGGGTCACCTCCATGAAGTCACCCCACCATGCAAACACCAGGAGCCAGCTCCCTCAAAGCCAGGGATGGCGCTCGGCAGGCAACAGGCCCAAGTGAGTGTTGCCATGGTGCCGTGAAGACGAGACGGCACCGTGAGAGTCATAACAGGCAACTTGTGACCTTCGCTGTGACCTGGAGCCCTCCCGGCCTGACCCCCCCCCCCCACTGTGACG